>CM041777.1:427551856-427805171 GCA_023374045.1 Limonium bicolor | reverse complement strand
AGTACATGTCGGAGGTGACTCTCATGCTCTTCCTTAGACTTTGAATAAATTAGGATATCATCGATGAATACAACCACGGTCTTGTCCAGCTGCTCTCTGAATAATCTGTTCATTAAATCCATGAAGACTGCCGGTGCGTTTGACAAGCCAAAAGGCATAACTGTAAACTCATAGTGGCCATATCGTGTTCTGAATGCTGTCTTTTCTCTGTCTTGCTCCCTGATAGGTATCTGATGGTACCCTGATCTCAAATCGATCTTTGAAAACACCTTTGCTCCTCTCAACTGATCAAACAAATCGTCAATTCGTGGTAGTGGATATTTGTTCTTCACTGATACTGCATTAAGCTCTCTGTAATCGATACATAACCGAAGGCTTCCATCCTTCTTCTTCACAAAAAGCACTGGTGCTCCCCAAGGAGATACGCTAGGTCGTATGTATCCCTTGTCTAATAAATCCTTCATTTGTTCCTTCAACTCAGCCATCTCTGCTGGTGCCATACGGTACGGTGCCTTAGCTATGGGACCGGTACCTGGTAGTAATTCAATGGAGAACTCTACCTCTCTGGATGGCGGTAAGCCTGGAAGTTCCTTTGGAAAAATATCCGGAAATTCTGACACCACTGGCATCTGGATCAAAATCAGGGTCGTGCTCTACATCCTGAACATAGCATAATATACTTCCTTCTGCTTCCTGACTGTTTGTACATGGACATAGCAGATATCACTTTTATTGATGGTGCTCTAGGGCTCTGGCGGTAAGATACTGTCACTCCTGATGGGCTCTTAAGTAACAGTCTACGCTCTGCACAAAGAATGCGGCCTCTGTGCCGCCCCAACCAGTCCATCCCGGCTATAACGTCGAATCCTAGACCTCTGAACTCAATAAGGTCAATGGGAAATTCCTCCTCCTTAATACGGATAGTGGCTCCTCTATAAAGACGAGTGCAACTGACCTTCTCCTTAGACGGGAGTGCCACCTTAAAATCAGGTAACTCTACAGCGTCTAGCCCCAACTTCCCCGCAAGCGAAGGCGAAACGAAAGTATGTGAGGCTCCGGAGTCGAACAGTACTATATGCAGCCACTCCATTGACAGGAAAGGTACCAGTGAGGATCGCGCCGCCCTTGCTGGCCTCCTCCTCAGTAAGAATACTTAAGGCACCTTCCGTCTCCTTAGCACAACCTAACAATAGAATCTGGGTAAGTACTTTGGTATATGATGGAGGTCGACAAACATTCACTTTTCATAACAATAATGCTTCATTGATGAGATGATCTTCTTTCAGATGTCCAAAACAATTACAACACTAGTACTTTCTAAAAGTCAAACTTAATCTTCCTGGTTTCATGTGAGTGGTGTTTATCACTGTCGAAGGTGCTGTGTTTAGTTTAATCCTTTTAATTCCATGGTATAGCAACCTTGACTTTCCACCCATTATTAAAACATCTCCTGAATTCAATATGATTTTCTTTGCAAGGTCCACACGCTTCTGCTCGCCATAAAGGAACTCTGCGTCATCTCCAATTGACAAAGACAATACTGGTATCCCCTGATCGAGGGACCCTTGTGTTTCATCCTTGTCCTGATGTAGTCCTAAGCGGCCTCCTTCTTCATAGAAGTTGATGATACATAGATCAGCCCTTAGATTGGGAACTGGATCTTCTTCTAGCTGTTGAGCTGTATTAACTGCTTGTTCCACAATTTGTAAAAATTCTTCTGGATTTTTGGTACTTGCGCTCCATCTCCATTTCTTGTATCCTGGTAGGTCTTTGAGTAAGGATTCCAATCCTTTCCTAAGCACATCATTTTCAGCTTCATTTTTGATCCTCCTGGAAATTCGGAGTGTAGAACCCTCCTGGTCCTGCTCCCAGTTCTTGACATCTTCTGATGATTGCAATTTGTGTTCCGGTTAGGTATCCTTTGAGTAGTATTAACCTGGTTGGATAACCTTACATTGTTCGTTCCCTGGTTCTTGTGCTTTGATAATGTTTTCTTCCAGGGAGGGCGGTGAGGGGATAGGAAAGCATATCTTATAGCTTCCTACGTGGTTTAAAATTCTACTAGTGAGTCTTATTAGTTCTTTCCTACTCAATTAGGCACTTAAGGCATGCAAGCACTCATTCACAACATTCATTGCTCAATGACATGTTCGTATGGGTTTAGAATTACCTGGGTTGGTAGAAGTACCAGCTTCATCTGAGCGGTCCATGACATGCAGGGCGGGTCCCGATGCTGGGCCCTTGCCCTTATTTCCCTGAGTTTGGTTTGTTGGTGGAGGGCGAGTATCGCTGGCTCCATTCTTGTGGCCGGTGTTTGCCTTTGCTCCCGGGCGGTAGTTCCTGCTCTCCGGGTTTTTAATGCACTCGAAGGCTCGGTGTCCCCATATCTGACAATGGCGGCACTGGACTTTCTCCCCTTGGCAGTCCACGCCGGGGTGATCCTTTCCACACTTCTACAGTTGAAGTGGCGGACAACCTCTGGCCCGTGTTTGAGCCATGTCCAGAACCTATTACAATCGAGGTCAATTATATATCCAACGGTACTGAAGTAATCACAAAATTTCAAATTTAACTGCTTGGTTAGTGCCTACCCTTAGATGGGTAGGTTTTCTGTGAGTTTGTTGCTCCGTGGTTCCTGACTGGGGGTTCCCAGTAGTCTGGTTCCCCTTCCCTTGATAGGACCCCTGGCCTTTTTGAAAGGGCTTGTTCCTTCTGTTGGAGTTTCCTTGCTTGGCATCCTCGCTGCCAGGTCCGTCCTTTCTCTTTTGGGAGCTCAAAGCATCCCTTCTTTGCATGTAATCTCCACAATGGAGGCAGCATGGTAACATTCCTGAAATCTCAAGGTATCAGTCTCCAAATCTCCCATGACGGGGTATAGTAGGTAATAAAATTTCAACTGGTTTATGTCTCTCCTGTTTTACCTGTAAGCTGGTGGGAATGATTGGTCCCATCCCAAACTGGAGTCGAGGACTCAGTCCCCCGTAGAACCGGTCGACCAAAACCTGGTCCGAGTAACCTAATCCGGGCAGTAGTCGGAGTAGGGAAGTAAACTTCGCATAATATTCATCCACGATCATCTTCCCCGTCTGCTCCAGTGCATCAAACTCCCTAGTCTTCACCATCCTGGTGTGGGCCGGGTAGTACTTGCCCCTCAGTAGTGCAGTGTAGTGTCCCCAAGTGAAAGCTGGGTCATCCAGGTGGTCGGCCTTCACCATATTCCACCAATCTCTTGCTGCATCTTTCAGGTAAAAGGCAGCGAGCCTCACTTTTTCCCTAGCTGGGACTGCAAGTGTCTCGAATGCTGTTTCCATCTCCATGATATAAGTCTCCAAGTGTGCAGGGTCAGTCTGTCCCTTGAATGCAGTTGGCCTTAGATCAGCCAAACTCTTCACCCAATCCTCTCTCTGGGCGGTGGTGGTGGAGGTAGCTGCTGCTGCTGCTGCGCAACCCCCGCCTGTGCAGATGTCTGAGCTATCAAGGTAGCAATATCTGCCAGCCTGACAGGCGACTCCTCAGCTGTCTGTCCGCGGCGTCCTCCTCTTCCTGACATCTGCAGGATGTTGAGGTATATTAGATACTGTGGTCACAATCTTGGCCTTGGATAGTAGTCTAAGTAAAAACTAACTTAAACTCCTTTCTTTACTATCTCTCAACCCGTAACCTATAGCTTTAGAAATCCTAATCTCGGTGTATCCTTGTATCCAGAGCGTAACTACGCTCTGATACCACTTTTTGTAACACCCCAACCCGAAATCCAATAACCTGTACGACGATCACTCCCAAATAAACATGAACTGCAGTGGAAATAAGTACAATAACCGGGCGGTATTACAATGCCGTTGGCCACCCTTGTGACCAACAAGGCTAACTCCAAATACAATCTCCAAAAGTCACGGTCTGAATACGAATACAATCCGAGATACTAGGAATCAAACTCAAAGGTACAATAATTAAGTAAAACAAATAACTAGTAGGAGACTCCCATAGCTTGAATCTACCCCACCTACACTCGGTGTGGTAATCTTCTCAACTTCAGGTACCTGAAAAATGGGGGTGCCCCCAAAGGGGCTCAGCAAACAATGCTGGTATGGAAAACGTGCAGCCCATCGTCTACCGGGCCACACCAACTACTTTGTCGAATACATGCAGTTCATTTTTTTGTAAAGCTGTAAACAAGCATAGTATGATAATAACAAGCATCCATACAAGGACAACAATGTTACATAAAACAAGACTTCAGAAGGTCAAGTTAGATGAACTGTAATCATTTGATAGTTGTCGGGTCCACACAGTGGGACTGACAGATGTATAAGAGTATGTCAATATAGTGAAGGTATAGTGACCTCGTTATAGAGAAAGGTTGGGTAATTAGTCCCTCAGAAGATAACGTAGTTAACTCCTGTACTTTAGAAAGGTGGGAATCGAACCCTCGAGAGGAATAAAGTCTTCCTCCCCACTTGTACTGTTCCGGTACGCAGCCGGTGGATGACATGGTGCACCCAAAACTCCTGTCATGACGTAAATTGAATAGGAGACGACCTGAGACAGGTACAACTCCTGTAACATGCATGGCCAGATCCAACTGGGCTCCTCGTTCTCGTAGTATAGAATTGTTAGGTGTCATACAAGGACAATAAACAAGAACACAATGTGTATTGTCAGTTATCACGTTTAGGATAATGACGTTTGTTATAAAGTGAAGTTAGTGAGAGACTTGAGTACAAGTTCTCGGTATAATAAAGCGCAGGTATTTAGTCCACTGGTATAGTAGTGTTTGTATGCGTGGGACATACACATTGTAGTTAGCATCATTCACGTACATAAAATAATACAACAGTTCACAAGAGTAAGCAACATTTTACATTAATTATCTTGGTCGTTATTTCAAACAACAGATAGCACACAAGCCGGTGTAATCCGGTAGAAAACAGGTTACAAGAATCCCATACCGTTCACCGTAGACTGTACTTGTTTAGTTCCCGGTCAACGTCTGGTCAAACAAATTTCGTATTTGTTATTTCATGTGAGGTTTATTTCTTTTAATTACCTCATGATTTAATGTATAACTTATTTGTTATTCCTTTTGATTTATTTATAAATCCTTTAATGTACATATATGTATTTATTTATTCATGTACTATATTTGTTATTTATTTTTAATTGTCTTGGTGACATAACAACTTATAATCTCTTAACTATATTTATATGCCATACATGGACATAAAATTCTTGTAGTTTTTATTATTCCTCCTTTAACCATAAATAATAATTATTGGTTACCTTTAAATTCCTTATAACTATATAAGCCATAGTTTTAATTCCATAACTCCTTAAATCAAAATTCTTCTTTCCAATTCCTCCAAATATCCACATGGGACCTATATTTATTTAAATCTAAATTATTACCCTTCCATTTCGGTTACTTACAAAACAACCACATTAATTCATAAACTTTATATTTAAATTCTAATCTCCTTATATTATATAGTTTTAATTCCTTATTTAATTATATTACAAAGCCACCACTAATATTTTGGTATATAGCTTTTAAACATTATAACTTTCGAAAATTACAACTTAGCCCCTCCAATTCTCGGCCTATATATATATATTTTCTATAATTACAATTTAACCACAAAATCTTATAATCTTTACATAATGCCTTATAAACTATAGTTTTAATTTTAATTCTCCATAATTGCCGAATATATATATATATATAAATTCATAAATTACAAAACTAACCCAAAGTAATTCGGCTTTGGTCATGTACTTTCCATTAATTACATTTTCACCCCAAAACTTTATAATAGTTACTTAATAACTTATAAACTATAGTTTAAATATTTAATTCCTCAAAATTTCGAAGGTTGACTTAATAATTCTCTTAATTATGATTCCGCCCATAAACAACTCCAAACTTTCATAATAAGTTTTATAAATTACATAATAGACCAAAACTTTATAAATTGTTATTTTAACACTTGTTTAAATTATCTAAAATTCATAAACTAAATTCCTAACCTTATATTATATCAATTTTATCCCAAGAACACTCTTAACTCTCGGCTTTCACAATATATACACCAAACTTTGTAAAAATTACATTTTAGCCACATAACTTAATTAATTAGCCATTTAAGCACTAATAAAATATTTTTAACTCTCCAAACTTTATAATATAAGTTTATATACATAAGTAGCTCATTAAAACCTATTTTTCACTTAGACCATTCGGCCATAATTAAATAGTTACCATATAGTATATAAAAGTAGATTTATATGTCAAAATAACTATACATAAATTCATATGAGTTATATAACTCAAGTTAAAATTATTGAAATGTCTTATATTGATTCCTAGCTCAAAATAGAGCATTTTTACCCTAGACAATTCGGTATGAACAAGGATGTAACCTTGGTAATTTTTATGACATTAAAATGTGTCTTAAGGTAAATATTTTCCATATATGTTATAGATTATATTTTTGGTATATTATACCATATAGTTTCGGTTTTAGGTTCCCTAGGAGGTGTACATAATTTTTTTATAATTTTTAGAAGCTTAACAAAGCTTATAACCTAAAGATTTGCTTAGTAAACTTACTTCTTAACAAGGATGGTTAAGTGCTTGAACTCTTATTGAATCTCCAAGCTTTCTCCAAGGGAATCTTGATGCTCCACTTCGGTTTTATGCAAGAGGTGGAGGAGTTTAGGAGTTAGACCTTTAACAAATATCTTAAGTAGATTTGTGAGTAGTTTTTGCAAGGATTTACCTTAAGCTTTTCTCCTTATAAATTTGGCTCACTTAAGGTAGATGAAAAACCAACTTTCCTTCATGAAAATGAAGAAGAAAAGAACCTTAGAAGAAGTAGAAATCGGTTGCACATAAAAATGTGCTTTAAGGATTTTCAAGCATGAAAACTACCTTAAGATAACCTTGAGATGCTCCTTGGATTAATGTTGGTTTAGACAACCTCCTTGGAGTATTAGTTGATTCCGAAATGCTATGGTGTGCTAGGAAGAGTTTTGCTTCAAGGCTTGGCAAGAAATGCTAGAAAATTACCTTAAAGATGAAGATAGAAGTTAAATATCCATTAATGGACTTAAGAGCTTCAAAGGAAGAAGATGAAGGAAGAAGAGAGAGTAAGGAGTCTTACCAATTCGGAAATGGAGTGGGCAAGGGAAGGAATGAGTGCAACCGTATAACATAAGGTATGTTTGCTTGATTTTTGTTTTGTTAATTTTTAATGTAAATTGACTAGTCTTTTCATTAGTTTATTCCATGGGTTATTGGCTCAATAAATGCCCATGTTCTATGCATGTTTTCGGCCATGTGGTGTGACAAGGCAAGGTGGAAGAAAATAATGTGAGCTAGAAGACAAAGAAATTTAGGTAAGGTTTGTTCTTTTGATTTTTTCTATGTTATGCTTGTCTTCTTCTTCTCTTGTAGGTGGACGAATTCAAGGGCTGAATGGAGCCTCTCAACCGGTAATGAAGAGCCAAATACAAGCAAAGGTTGGTCACATGAATTTAAGAAATCAAAAAGGTGGAATCTAGATCTACTTTTTACCTTTTTCATTTTGTTTTTGTCTAGCTAACATGGCCTTGTTTCCTTGCATTATTTCGACAGCATGGAGGTCATATGAGACATACATTCTTTTTCCATTAAGTAATATAGCACATGGGAAGGTGAGTCACCATGTTTTATGCCTTTTATAAATTTTTAATGTAAGTTTTATACTAGTTTTTGGACATAAAATCGCCCCTATAGAGCACCTTGTTTGACACTTCCTTCAACTGATTTAGAGGGTCAATTTAACCCTATTTAAGTTTCTTAATTCGTGGCATGTCAAAAACTACAAGGTAATTGCGTAAAACGCGTTTTAGTGACACCCGAAGGTGTGTTTTGTGCTCTAAAGAAAATTTTGGGAAATAAATTGTCTTTATGAGTTCCAAGTGTTTATAAACACTTATCATAGTAAATAATGATATATTAAGACATTACATTGAGTTATATGGGGTTACATCAACCCACGACATAATTTACGGGCCATCGGGACACTCCCAGGCAAAAAGGAGCGTTAAAAATTCCCCCGAGCACTTTGTTGAATTTTGAGAAACTAGCTCGTGGGTTCTCTTTAGAATGATTATTAATGATGTTAGGAACTCTAAGAATTAATTTTATAGGAGTTCGTGCCACCCCGGCACTCCTCCGGGCCTTTCATGCTTTAAGGGGCGTGCGTGAGCACTCCCGAGCATTTTGCGTTTTTGACTGAATGTAGCCTAGGGAATATGTTTATATATTCATATAATGAGTGTATGACCATTTAGTTTGAGTTTTAGAAGGTCATACAAGGTCATGCTTGATCACATGTTTCTAAGGCGTTTTAGCGTTTATGGTGAAACGACTATTTTTACGTAACGTTCTCATGCATGGGTTTGCATGCGTACGTGAAATGATTTATATTTGGATTATTTTCCATTAAATAATGGTTTTATAATGTTTATTAGATTTGGGGTATTTCACTTGTCAAGGCCGAAAATACATTGTTCTTGAACTCCATTTTGAGTCATCAAGGTAGATCCTAATCTTTTATATAAATTATATACGTAATACCTTAGTAAAGTCCTTAGGGTTTATTTGGGAATTCAAGGTTTAACTTAAGGTATCCTTGTTCTAATATTCAAGGCACCTACAAAGGAGTGTAGATCAAGGTTGTGTGGCCAAAGATCCAAGGAGAAATCAAAAGGAAATCAATTACTAAGAGAGTAAGTAATTTATTCAAGCATATATATGTAGATCTATGGTTTAAACTATGTTTTATAACATTAAACCATTAATTATCATTTTATAAAATTAAAGCCGAAATTTAGGAGGATTTAATTATGTTTTTTGATAAATTAAAGATGAAATTAAGGTTTAAAATTGATTTAAGGAGTTTTAAGGTAATTAATTGGCTAAAAATATAATCGCCGAAAATATATGGATTAATTTGGTGTATTATAGCTTAATACTATGTATTAAGATGTTATAAAATATTTGGATAAGTTAATTAGGTATTTTAATACATGAGATATTAAGTTTATAAGTTTAAGGGTAAAATATGTAATTTACCAAAACTTGGTGGGCAAATTAAATTAAAGCCGTGAGGTGTATATTAGATTAGGTGAATTTTGATATAATAGAAAGTATAAACTTATATTATGAATTTTGGGTAAGTTGAAAATAATTACTAGTGTTTAAATGACTAGTTTAAAAAGTTATCTGGTAAAAATATAATTTTTAGAAGTTATGGGAATATATGTAAATAGCCGAAAGTATTATGTGTCATCGACATAATAATGATATAATAATAGGTAGGAATTGATATTATGAATTTTGTGTGAATTAAATAGGTGTTTAGAAGTTAAAATAACAATTTATAAAATTTGGGGCTATTTTGTAATTTATAAAAGTTATTATGAAAATTTGGAGTTTAATATGGGGCGAATCCATAATTCGTAGAATTATAAAGTACACTTCTGAAATTTAGAGGAATTAAATATTTAAACTATAGTTTATAAGCTATTAAGTAACTATTATAAAGTTTTGGGGTGAAAATGTAAATAATGTAAAGTTTATGTCAAAGCCGAAATACTTGGGGTTAGAATTGTAATTAAAGAAAATATATATTTGCATTTCGGCAATTAAAGGAAATTATTATTAAAACTATAGTTTATAAGATATTATGTAAAGGTTATAAGATTTTGTGGTTAAATTGTAATTATAGAAAAGATTATTTTAAGGCCGAAAATTTGAGTGGCCAAATTGTAATTTTCGAAAAGATATAAGGTTTAACTATTATAAACCGAATTATTAAAGGTGGTTTAGTAATATAATTAAATAAAGAATTAAAACTATATAATATAATGAGATTAGAGTTTAAATGTAAAGTTTATGAATTATTAGGGTTATTTTGTAAAGGACCGAAATATAAGGTTAAGTATTTAAATTTAAATAAGTATAGGTCCTAAGTGGATATTTGGAAGAAATAGGAAGAAGAATTTTGATTTGAGGGATTATGGATTTAAAACTATGGCTTATATAGTTATAAGGAATTTAAAGATAGCCAATAAATATTATTTATGGTTAAAAGGGGGAATAATAAAAAAACTATAAGAAAATTATGTCCATGTATGGCATATAAATATAGTTGAGAAATTATAAAGTTATTATGGCATCTAGACAATTATAAACAAGTAACATAAATAACACATCAATAAATATTTACATATATATATATCAAAGGATTTGTAAATAAATCAAAAGGGAATAACATAATGAGTTATACAATAAATCATAAGTAATTAAAAGAAATTACCACACAATATGAGTTAATGATGAAGACTATATGATTTGGAAATATATATAAACACCTTAATTATTAATAAGGTTAAGAAGTAACGAAAACTCCTTAGGCATAAGGGAATAAACCTCACATGGAATAACGAATACAAATCATTTCATGAATCCAATAAAATTATAACATAAAATAACACTCTCAGTTAATCATATTCTAAGACTATACTTGACCAGACGTTGACCAGGGTATAATCAACTGCAATCTACGGTGAACGGTATGGGATTCTTGCAACCTGTTTGCTACCGGATTACACCGGCTTGTGTGCTATCTGTTGTTTGAAATAACGACCAAGATAATTAATGTAAAATGTTGTATTACTCTTGTGCACCGTTGAGTTATTTTATGTGCGTGTTGATGCTAACTGTATCATGTATGTCCCACGCATACAACACTACATTACCAGTGGAATAAATACCTGTGCTTTAATATACCGAGAACTTGTACTCAAGTTTCTCACTAACTTCACTTTACAACAAACGTCACTATCCTAAACGTGATAACCGACATTACACATTGTGTCTTTGCTTAACATCCTTGGTTGACACTTAACAATTCTATACTACTGAAATGGTATAGATCCCTAGACTCTCAAACAGCCCTCTCACGTAATTCACTAGTTGAAATTCTAATCTATCGTCGAGTTCTACCGAGTTACCTTGTTACCGAATAAGGAGAGTACAAAGATTCGTAAAACCGATGCAACAGTGGAAATTCTCAGGTATTGTTCGCGTGCCTTTTATTGAGGGGTGAACCCCTATTTATAGTGTTTCTTACAGGCCTTCTGGCTTATCACATTGTGCCAGCCTGGCACAAAATATCTTGGTAGGCCTACAAAATATCTGATAAATATCTTATCCTTACTTCCCTACTTTCGATCGCTACCTGTATTTGCTTTATTCCCCTATCGACCTGAAATACCCCGTAATTAAAAACAGTGATTAATTAGGCTAAGTATATTTTTAAAGGCTTAATTACACTTAAATAAATACGAGGGAACAAATCCCGAAGAAAACGGAACTTTAAAATGGGTTAAAAGCATAAACGAACCTTAAAGCGCGTTTTTCGAGGAAACCGGGAAAACGTGACTTTAAGCGGGTCAAATAGACTCGTAATAATTTTGGTCAACTAAATAGTCACTAATAAATATTAGTGAAGCTTTAGAACCAATAAAATTAATTAAACGAGAAAATTCCGGAAACGGGTACCGGTTAGTGGAAACTGTAACAACCGGTAAGTTGTGGGGTGAGAATGCAAATAAACAAAGTTAGTGTGTCCACTTTGCAAATAAAAAGTTAAAAGCTGTGTGTGTGTGGGTGTGGGATCCGATTTCCCCCCCCCTCCTCACTCACTTAATGTGTCTCTCCTCACTTTTCCCTCTTCCTCTCACGTGGCCCTCCTCTCTATTCTCTCTTTTCTCCCTTCTTCTTCTACCTTGCGATTTTCATGGAGAAAGAAGAGAGCCCACAAAACTCTTCACTTCTCTCCTCTCTTTGAGTGCTCAAACCTTCTCCAAACCCAACAAAAATTATACCATTGGAATCCCCTTGCAAAGGAGAACATTTTCATCCTTTCAAAAATCCAAAAGCTCCATTTTCGATTTCATGGGTATTCACCATTTGGAGTTTTGAAGCCACCATTAGAAGCACCTTCACCTCCTTATCATTTTGAGGTAAAAAGAAGTTCGAAAATCCATTGTTTCTAGCTCTCATTAACATTATAAGAATTTCCATGTTTTTGAACTCTTGGCTCTTTGTTGCTTCAGCCGATTTTGGCTCCTTCTTGGACTAGAAATATTGTTCTCTTGCTAGTCAAGAACTCCATCTACTCATTGGAAGGTAACACTCTTTTCTAAACCCTAAAACTTAAATTCTAGGGTTAGTATAAAATTAATGCTAAATGGTATTGTGCATGTATTGTGTGCTGTAGCACTTGTGTGTGTGTGAGTCTCATTGGGACCGAGAACAAAGGAGAAGAAAGGAAGAGGAAGGAAAAGAAAGAAAGAAAAAAACTAACAAGTCAAGGTAATGCTCTTACCTTGGGTTAGTTTGTGTATTGCATTGTAACAGTTTTGAGTAAGTAAAATGAGTAATGTAATTGAGTAATGAGTAGTAGTAATGTAGTAGTGTATTGGAGAAGAGAATGTAACAGTTTTTGAAGTTGAAAATGATGTTTAAAACTTGGGAAAACATTGGGTAGTGAATGTGTATGTGTGCAGGAATTTTAATGTGTGTAGTAGTGTTGAATGGTGAGTATAATGTATTGTGTAACAGGTTATGAGAATGAGTACATGTGAGCTGAACTTAAGTGTGGAGAATGTTAAAAATATAGGGGAGACTATGTCAAATTTTGTGTAGAAAAGAGAGGACTTAAGTTGTTTAAGAAGAGGAGGTATTTGGAGAGTGTAAAAGGAGTGTTTTGTAGTTGAAACAGATTTTGGATTGAGTTTGTAAATGGGAGGAAACTAGGGTGTAAGTTAATGTATTTAAGATGCTAAGAGTAGCATTAGTTGAGGGTATTGGAGTATAAGAGTTGAGAGGAAAATCTGTAGCATAATAGAGGAAACAAAAATCTGTAGCATAATAGAGGAAACAAAAATCTGTAGCATAAGTGAAGAGGAAACTAGCATGAGTGTTGAAATGAAATGAAGAAAATGTGTAAGTGAGTGTAAGTATTGTGTAGTAAGTTTGGGGGATGAATTAAGGTGATTTAGAGTGTTTAACTAGTGCTAAATCATGTGGGGAAGTATTGGTAAAGATTGGGGAAGTAATGGGTAAAGAATGCAATCGAAAACAGAATTTAAAACTGAATTACTGGGCCGGACCGGACTTGCGACCGGACTTGCAAGTTCGGTCGAGCCCAGATTTACAAAGACGGGTGAGCTACTGGAATCGACCGGACTTGCGACCGGACTTGCAAGTTCGGTCAGACCAGAGAAATTCTCCCGTCTGAACCTACTGGAATGACCGAACTTGCGACCGGACTTGCAAGTTCGGTCGGCCAGAAAAATTCCGTAATGAAGCTACTGGAATGGACCGAACTTGCGACCGGACTTGCAAGTTCGGTCGGCCAGAAAAATTCGTAATGCAAGCTACTGGAATGGACCGACTTGCGACCGGACTTGCAAGTCGGTCGGCCAAAATTTCAATGAAACTACTGGAATGGACCGACTTGACCGGACTTGCAAGGTCGGTCGGCCCTGGAATTTCACCCGAGTAGTCTACTGGAATGGACCGGACTTGCAAGGTCGGTCGCAAGTCCGGTCGAGTCAAAAAAAAATGTTTTAATTATATGATTATAGTAATCATATATACATATATATATGCCTATATACCTATATGCATATATATGTAGTATACACCATTAATGGTAATAAAGTAAGTAAGTGTGTAAGAAACAAGTTTATGAGTAGTAAGAAAGAATGGTTTTATAACCAAGTATGAATGTAAAGAAGTAGTAAGTATACATTGAAAGTATCAATGAAGGAGTAAGTTAGATCAATAATAGATCATTGATCATACTACTTCATGTATGTATAGGAATCAATAGTTGATCTCCAAAGGAACCGGTAGTACGTATTCGACGGTGAACGGTATGATTTCTTCATGCCCTGTATCCTAACTTGGTTACCCCGATTTGTGTGCTTATGTGATCACCAACAAGATAAATGCACGAATCGGACTTATATTGCACTAATTGTGTTTGAACTATATTGTTCTTGTTTATGCTCTTGAACATTTAGTTTGTATAATTCATGAAATGAATGGAAATGAAGTGTATGTGTAAGTATGAGTACTTGTGTATGTGTATGTATGTATGGTAAGTATGGACTTCTACTAATTCCTAACAACTAACTCCTAACATGAGTAATGAGTAAAATGGAATGAGTAGAAGCCCGATATAGTTTCGGCCACGCGTGAGGATAAGGAACACAAGAGGTTGGATCCGAATCCTGGCTATAATCTTTTCCTTGGACCAAATCCCTTGAATGGGTAGCATCCTGGATTAGTGGGCCACCCTAAAGCCCGGTGGTGGGAGTAATCCCTGCCCGGAGGTCATACCGACTTAACTGGAAGTAAAGTATGTAAGAAGTAAGTATTGTATTTGTATTGGTCTTGACTATTGTAAGTCATTGACCCGGAGTAAAAGTATTGAACACCCGATTAACCCGGGTGTGTAATAAGGCTAACAAACAAGACCTTTGTATGTATTGGAGAATTGTATCTCCGTGATGCGGTGAGTATGGTAAGTATGAATGAATGACTTGTATTGTATTCCTTGTATGTATTGTATGTATGTATGCTTGGTAAAATGAATGTATTGTATTGTATTGTATAAGCATGTATGTATGTATGAATGAAACGAACCGCATGTACTCGACCAAATAGTTGGCGTACCCTCGCTAGTACGCGGGGTATGCGGTTATCATATGCAGCGTAAGCTGACCCCCTAGGGGGAATGTTTTTACTCCACAGGTACCCGCGAGGCGTGAAGGTAAGTAAGGTCAAGATGTGATTCTTTTTGGAGTAGTAGTAGGATTGAAACGGTGTACTGAGTTGTACACGGCTAAGGCCTTTTGTGTAGCCGGTGTACCATGTGGTACACCTTTTTGGATATTGAAACTTGATTGGATAGTAAGGAGAGGATGTATAAACTCTTCATTTTTGGGAAGTAGTCATGGAATGTAATTCATATATTCAGTATACTCGGTAATCAAATGTAAGTAAGTATTTGGTATTGTAAAGTAAGTAGTATGTATGTATTTCATTCTAATCATCAGACCGAAACGGTAAGTAGTAGTAGCCTTGTTAACCTTGGAGGGTTAACGGCGTTGTATCACCCGCCGGGAGTAAGTAAGTATTCCGCTGCGAGAAGGGTAAGTATGGGATTGATTAGAGGATAATGGACGGATTAGCGGTTGGGGTGTTACAAAAAGTGGTATCAGAGCGAAGTATCGCTCTGATGATTAGAATCTTAAGAGTAGT
Organism: Limonium bicolor; assembly: GCA_023374045.1. Taxonomy (NCBI): domain Eukaryota; kingdom Viridiplantae; phylum Streptophyta; class Magnoliopsida; order Caryophyllales; family Plumbaginaceae; genus Limonium; species Limonium bicolor. The sequence goes on along the minus strand of CM041777.1, from coordinate 427,789,783 downwards.
GATTACCGAGTTAGGATTTCAACCGTCTTAAGACGGATATCTAGAAACCTAACTAGGAACTACCGTTAGCAATAACGGATACCACTAACGTCTGCAAAGACGATACCATTGTTTGAATGAAGACCATGAGGTCATAGTATCACGACATCTAATGTAATCCACACTTGTTCAGATGTCAGGACGTGGTCCAGGTCGTCCCAGAGGAGGGGCAACGAAGGACCAAGCGCGCAGACGATAGCCGAAATCGTCGCCGCCACGGTAGCACAGATGCTACCGGATGTAATCACTGCTGTACAACAAACACAGCAAACCACAGCAGCAGCAGCAGCCCGACCCACCTCATCCCCGAGAAACGAATTGGGTAAAAGCTGTCGCCGACCTTCGACCTCCATGCTTTAGAGGCGAGAGCGACCCCGCCAAGCTCGAGGCCTACCTCTCCGAGATGGAGACGGCCTTCGAGACACTTGAGACTCCCGCTGGAGTTCGAGTGAGGATAGCTGCGTACTACCTCAAAGACGCGGCTATGGACTGGTGGAAGCTCGTTAAGGCCGAGCACATAGCTGATCCCGCATTCGGATGGGAAGCATTCACCTCTCTCCTCCGATCTAAGTACTACCCCGAGCATGTCAAGACCAAGAAAAGGCTTGAGCTCGACGCACTAAAAATGACCGAGAAGATGACGGTTGATGAATATTACCGCACCTTCACCTCTCTTCTCCGACTTCTACCCGACCTTGGGTATACCGGCCAAGTCTTGGTCGACCGCTTCTACGGCGGATTGAGCCATCGACTCCGGTATGGCATGGGCTTCACACGGTTTACCTCCCTTCAGGTAAACAAGTTGAACCCTTAAAAAGCCATGAGTAATGTGAATTAGTATTCCCGTATGTAAATGTAACCTAATGCCTAAGTAATTCAGGAGTGTTACCACTGCATCTCGAGTTGAGATCACCTGCCAGCTAAGAGAGAGAGCAAGCGCTGAAGCGCAAGGTGAGCGGCAAGGTAACCCCTCCGATGATCAAAACCAATCCAAACCTTGGAAGAAAAGGAAGGGAAGCATTCCCATCAGAAGAAACTCCGGAGACGGCGGTGCCCATGCTGAGAAGGGCAAGGCAACTGAGCCATTACAGATTGCCTACACCGCACCAGTGGCAGCGAAGCCACTGAGGTCTCAGCCCTACAGGGGTAAGAAACCGAAACCGAATTAGTACACTTGTGAATTTGTATGTATATAGAGTATTGTAAGTATACCGAACCTTGCTAACTTGGAAGCTATAGGTTCCGGATTTGGCCAAGGAAAGAACCAATCTGATGGCCGCAGCTACATCTGCCGTAACTGCAACAAGGATCATCCCGGCACAGATTGCCAAGGAAGGGAGATCCGCTGCTTCACTTGTCAGAAACCGGGCCACCGTGCCAATGCATGCCCGGAGAATCTAAGCCCAAGGGCAACTACCAGGGCTACAAGCAGCGTGAGGGCAAGGAGGTTGCATCTGGCGATGCTCATGCCCAGCATACCCTCACAGGGACAGGGATCCCGAGGTCCGCAGAAGGGCGCACCGCAGAGGCAGCCGGCCTTACACATCATAGACCGTGATGGGACCGGGACTAAGTCCGGCCCAGGTAACCACTGTAACCTTTAATCCTTGAAGAGCATGACTAAGTATTAAAGTAATTGTATGAATGAAAGCATGAATGCGTAAGTACTTGAAGTATGAAATTGAGCATGAGTAAGTAACATGGAAGTATGTATTGAGCATGAAATGAATTAGTAAGCCTAGAACTCACTCTAGATGAATTTACCACCTTAGGGAAATTCCATATCTGTTACCCAATACCTTCAAACTCACCTCATGAAGAGACCGACATCGCCAATCACCACTTCAACAACGAACAGTGTCAGGTCATCCGCCCAGGTATGATCTTATTAAAAGGATACCTGACACCCGAAGCACAAATTTCAATCATCCGACGATGCAACGAGTTAGGAACGGGTCCAGGAGGATTTTATACACCCGAATTCCCCGGTGGAGCTACAATGAAGCTGAAAATGATGTGCTTGGGAAAGGACTGGAACCCTTATACCAAGACATACCAAACAACGCGAGCAGGAGACGGAGCAACACCTCCAGCAATACCCCCAGAATTCCAAACGCTTGTCACACAAGCTGTAGAAATTGCACAACAATGTGAAGATGAACCAATCCCTGCACTTGAAGCAGATCTGTGTATCGTCAACTTCTATGAGAAAGAAGGACGACTTGGCTTACACCAAGACAAGGACGAGACAGCGGAATCTCTTGAACTAGGAGTGCCCGTAGTGTCTTGGTCCATTGGTGATGACGCCGTATTTTTGTATAGCGAGCGGAAGCGTGTGGACCTCGCAGAAAAATTGGTATTGAGATCAGGAGATGTTCTAATCATGGGTGGAAAATCAAGGTTGCTGTATCACGGGATCCAGAAGATCAAGTTGAATACGGCACCACCGGCAATAATCAATGCCACACACATGATACCAGGACGCCTGAACCTTACCTTTAGAAAGTATTAATCTTGTAGTAGCATGTAATCCAGTAGTAACGTGTATTAGAGACACAGTATGTATGATGGTTGGTTATTCAATAAAAGCAGTGTTGGTTATTAAATTCCACTTGCGTTCCACCATCTTTACTTATAATCTCATGAATCAATAGGTTGTGGACTCGGTACCGAAGGTAACCTGAGCATCCTCACCGAAGAACAAGCCGGCAAGAGCGGCACCATTCTAACGGGAACCTTCCCAGTAAACGGCATCGAAGCCTCAGTATTATTCGACTCCGGCGCCTCTCACACCTTCATATCGCCATCTCTTGCGAAGAAGTTGGGGCTAGATGCGGATGAGCTACCGAACTTCTTGGTTACTCTCCCATCGAAGGAGCGGGTACAGTGTACCAAGTATTACAAATCAGCCACCATTCAAATCAAAGGTGAAGCGTTTCCCATTTCCTTCATTGAATTCAACGGATTGGGATTCGACTTAATAATTGGAATGAACTGGTTGGAGCGGCACAAGGGGAGAATCCTATGCGCCGAGCACCGATTGCTGCTCAAGAGTCCATCTGGGGTCACTGTTTCATACCGCCAGAGACCGAGAGAGCCTTCAACTACAGTCATCTCCGCCATGGCAATGTATCGGGAGCTCAGAAAAGGACATGAAGTGTATTTATGTCACGTGCAAGACCTGGAGAGAGATCCAGAGTTCAGTGACGAGGTAGCAGTAGTCTCAGAATTCCCTGATGTATTTCCGAAAGAGCTACCTGGTATGCCACCACAGAGGGCGGTAGAATTTGAAATCGACCTTGTACCGGGTACTGGTCCCATTGCTAGGGCACCATACCGTATGGCACCGGCAGAAATGGCAGAACTCAAAGAACAACTACATGACTTACTCGACAAAGGGTTTATACGCCCGAGCGTATCACCCTGGGGAGCACCGGTCCTCTTCGTGAAGAAGAAGGACGGTAGTCTCCGCCTCTGCATCGACTACCGCGAATTGAATGCGGTCACTGTAAAGAACAAGTATCCATTGCCACGCATCGACGACCTGTTCGATCAGTTGAAGGGAGCATCCGTCTTTTCTAAGATTGATCTCCGATCCGGTTACCACCAAATTGCTATCAAAGAGCAAGACATTCAGAAAACAGCATTCCGAACAAGATATGGCCACTACGAATTCACGGTGATGCCATTCGGTTTGTCTAATGCACCAGCCAAATTCATGGACCTAATGAATCGGTTATTCAGTGATCAGCTGGACACTTCAGTAGTAGTATTCATTGACGACATTCTTGTGTATTCGAAGTCACCAGAAGAACATGAAAACCATTGAGAAAAGTACTTGAGACACTGCGCAGAACCAGCTGTATGCGAAGTTCTCCAAATGCGAGTTTTGGCTAGATCAGGTATCATTCCTCGGTCATGTCATCTCGAGCGCGGGCATTTCAGTAGATCCATCCAAAATCGAAGCAGTGCGATCATGGCCTAGACCTAAGACTGTTACCGACATCCGGAGCTTTCTTGGTTTAGCCGGTTATTACCGGAGGTTTGTAAAGGACTTCTCAAAAGTCGCTAAGCCCATGACGTCATTGATGAAGAAAGATGCACCCTTTGTATGGACAAAGGAGTGCGAGGTATCCTTCCAGAAATTAAAAGACTCATTGACCTCAGCGCCAATTCTCACACTTCCAGAGGGCACAGAGGGATTTGAGGTGTATTGTGATGCATCGGGCAAGGGCATGGGATGCGTACTCATGCAGCATGGCAAGGTAGTAGCCTATGCTTCTCGCCAGCTGAAAAAGCATGAGGAGAATTACCCGACACATGATCTAGAGTTAGGAGCCATTGTCTTCGCCTTGAAGATATGGTGACACTATCTCTATGGGGTAAGCATCACCATCTACTCCGACCACAAAAGTTTACAGTACGTATTCACCCAGAAAGAATTGAACCTAAGGCAGAGGAGGTGGATGGAGTTCCTCTCAGATTACGACATCAACCTCCAGTATAAAGAAGGGAAGGCAAACGTAGTAGCCGACGCCCTGAGTCGTCGAGCACACTCGCTCCATTCGCTACTCGCTTCTTCTAGCTTGGTTGACGAGGTGCGAGACGCTCAGTTGAGCGACCCTTACTTCACAGAGATCAGACAGAAAATCACAGATGGTACCTTCGAGCGCCGAAAGTACAACTTCAATCTGCATGAAGATGGTCTGATCCGTTTGAATGGCAGATTATGCGTCCCCGCGAAGCAATGCTGAGCTAAGGGATCGCATTCTGCGAGAGTCACATTGTTCGACATTATGTCCATCCGGGAGCCTCTAAAATGTACAAAGACATGAAGAGGTACTTCTGGTGGTCAGGAATGAAATCAGACGTGACTGAGTATGTTCTGAGGTGTCTCACATGCCAGAAGGTGAAGTTCGAGCACCGAAGACCGGGAGGAATGGTGCAATCCATGCCCATTCCGGAGTGGAAATTCCACGACATCTCCATGGATTTTGTTGTTGGACTCCCACCTGCTAAGGGAGGACTCAACATGATCTGGGTAGTAGTCGATCGCCTCACCAAGGTTGCCTGATTCATACCGATGAAGGACACCTGGAAGGTGGCGAAGCTCGCAGAGCTATTCGACAAGGAGATCATCCGACACCACGGAGTCCCAAAAACCATTGTATCTGACCGCGACACCAGATTCCTTTCGAGATACTGGAGAGCGACACGGGAAGCGCTTGGTACTGAGTTGAAGCTTAGCACCGCCTTCCATCCACAGACCGACGGTCAGACAGAAAGGACCATCCAAACACTAGAGGATATGCTAAGGGCATGTGCCTTAGACTTCTAGGGGAGCTGGATTGAGAAGCTTCATCTTATCGAGTTTTCGTATAACAATAGCTACCATGCTTCGATTAAGATGTCACCATTCCAAGCTTTGTATGGTAGACCTTGCCATACCCCGTTGTGTTGGGATGAGTCAAGCGAAGCGGTCATCATAGGACCGGAGAATTTAGAACAAGTACAAGCTGAGGTACAACAAATCCGAGCAAATATGAAAGCAGCCAAGATAGACAGAAATCCTATGCGGATGTGCGACGACGCAACCTTGAGTTCGCCGTGGGCGACCAAGTGTTCTTGCGTGTCTCACCTATGAAGGATGTCTTTCGATTTGGCCAAAAGGGCAAGCTGAGCCCGAAATTTGTAGGCCCGTATACCATTACCGAGAGGATTGGAGCAGTAGCTTATAGGCTAGCATTGCCTGAAGAATTGGGGCGTGTTCATGATGTCTTTCATGTATCACAACTCAAGAAATACATAACCGATCCCTCTCATGTATTAGAACCCGAACATCTATCCCTAGAGCCGACGATGAGATATGTCGAGACTCCACTGCGAATCCTTGATACCAAGACAAGAGACACTCGCCATAAATCCGTACGAATGGTGAAGGTCTTGTGGTCTAACCATGATGTCGAGGAAGCGACTTGGGAATTAGAGGACGCCATGAAGGCGAAGTACCCGAATCTGTTTGTAGACTAGATGTCTAGTATCCGTATAGCACGGAGGGTACGGGGCGTACCCCTTTTAAGGGGGGTAGAGCCTTTTTGCTTTTGCATTGCTTCGGGTTAGCATTGCATAGTATGTATGTATTGTAATTGTATTTTGGTTGGCACATGTAGTGCTAATTGTATGGTATTGGCACAAAGTAGTGCTAGTAGTATTCGGTATGTAGTACGATGTGTATGGTATGTATGTAATGAGCAATGCATTTGTGTCGTACGGTGTAGGACACGAATGATATTGTGAAGTATTGCGAATGTATTGTGGAATGTATGAATGGGATGGAGCATTGTGTATGGTATTTGAATGAAGCATTGTGTATGGATTGAGTATTGCGTATGGTATTTGAACTAAGTATGTGGCATGGTATCTGAATTGCGTATGCTGGTAGTGTAAGAATTGTGAACACCTTGTAAGGTGGTAGTAGAATGCATTGTGGCAATTGTTGCCAAATGAGTAGAAATAGTAAGCCATAACCTTGAGCAACTTTGAGGGCAAAGTTTCTTAAGGGGGGTAGATTGAAATACCCCGTAATTAAAAATAGTGATTAATTAGGCTAAGTATATTTTTAAAGGCTTAATTACACTTAAATAAATACGAGGGAACAAATCCCGAAGAAAACGGACCTTTAAAATGGGTTAAAAGCATAAACGAACCTTAAAGCGCGTTTTTCGAGGAAACCGGGAAAACGTGACTTTAAGCGGGTCAAATAGACTCGTAATAATTTTGGTCAACTAAATAGTCACTAATAAATATTAGTGAAGCTTTAGAACCAATAAAATTAGTTAAACGAGAAAATTTCGGAAACGGGTACCGGTTAGTGGAAACTGTAACAACCGGTAAGTTGTGGGGTGAGAATGCAAATAAACAAAGTTAGTGTGTCCACTTTGCAAATAAAAAGTTAAAAGCTGTGTGTGTGTGGGTGTGGGATCCGATTTTCCCCCCCTCCTCACTTACTTAATGTGTCTTATTTGCTAAAAGACAAACCTATTAACTAGAGCAAAAGAAAAAAATAAGTCTCTCTCCTCACTTTTCCCTCTTCCTCTCACGTGGCCCTCCTCTCTATTCTCTCTTTTCTCCCTTCTTCTTCTACCTTGCGATTTTCATGGAGAAAGAAGAGAGCCCACAAAACTCTTCACTTCTCTCCTCTCTTTGAGTGCTCAAACCTTCTCCAAACCCAACAAAAATTATACCATTGGAATCCCCTTGCAAAGGAGAACATTTTCATCCTTTCAAAAATCCAAAAGCTCCATTTTCGATTTCATGGGTATTCACCATTTGGAGTTTTGAAGCCACCATTAGAAGCACCTTCACCTCCTTATCATTTTGAGGTAAAAAGAAGTTCGAAAATCCATTGTTTCTAGCTCTCATTAACATTATAAGAATTTCCATGTTTTTGAACTCTTGGCTCTTTGTTGCTTCAGCCGATTTTGGCTCCTTCTTGGACTAGAAATATTGTTCTCTTGCTAGTCAAGAACTCCATCTACTCATTGGAAGGTAACACTCTTTTCTAAACCCTAAAACTTAAATTCTAGGGTTAGTATAAAATTAATGCTAAATGGTATTGTGCATGTATTGTGTGCTGTAGCACTTGTGTGTGTGTGAATCTCATTGGGACCGAGAACAAAGGAGAAGAAAGGAAGAGGAAGGAAAAGAAAGAAAGAAAAAAACTAACAAGTCTAGGTAATGCTCTTACCTTGGGTTAGTTTGTGTATTGCATTGTAACAGTTTTGAGTAAGTAAAATGAGTAATGTAATTGAGTAATGAGTAGTAGTAATGTAGTAGTCAATTGGAGAAGAGAATGTAACAGTTTTTGAAGTTGAAAATGATGTTTAAAACTTGGGAAAACATTGGGTAGTGAATGTGTATGTGTGCAGGAATTTTAATGTGTGTAGTAGTGTTGAATGGTGAGTATAATGTATTGTGTAACAGGTTATGAGAATGAGTACATGTGAGCTGAAATTAAGTGTGGAGAATGTTAAAAATATAGGGGAGACTATGTCAAATTTTGTGTAGAAAAGAGAGGACTTAAGTTGTTTAAGAAGAGGAGGTATTTGGAGAGTGTAAAAGGAGTGTTTTGTAGTTGAAACAGATTTTTGGAATGAGTTTGTAAATGGGAGGAAACTAGGGTGTAAGTTAATGTATTTAAGATGCTAAGAGTAGCATTAGTTGAGGGAGTATTGGAGTATAAGAGTTGAGAGGAAAATCTGTAGCATAATAGAGGAAACAAAAATCTGTAGCATAATAGAGGAAACAAAAATCTGTAGCATAAGTGAAGAGGAAACTAGCATGAGTGTTGAAATGAAATGAAGAAAATGTGTAAGTGAGTGTAAGTATTGTGTAGTAAGTTTGGGGGATGAATTAAGGTGATTTAGAGTGTTTAACTAGTGCTAAATCATGTGGGGAAGTATTGGTAAAGATTGGGGAAGTAATGGGTAAAGAATGCAATCGAAAACAGAATTTAAAACTGAATTACTGGGCCGGACCGGACTTGCGACCGGACTTGCAAGTTCGGTCGAGCCCAGATTTACAAAGACGGGTGAGCTACTGGAATCGACCGGACTTGTGACCGGACTTGCAAGTTCGGTCGGACCAGAGAAATTCTCCCGTCTGTAACCTACTGGAATCGACCGAACTTGCGACCGGACTTGCAAGTTCGGTCGGCCAGAAAAATTCCCGTAATGCAAGCTACTGGAATGGACCGAACTTGCGACCGGACTTGTAAGTTCGGTCGGCCAGAAAAATTCCCGTAATACAAGCTACTGGAATGGACCGAACTTGCGACCGGACTTGCAAGTTCGGTCGGCCAGAAAAATTCCCGTAATGCAAGCTACTGGAATGGACCGAACTTGCGACCGGACTTGCAAGTTCGGTCGGCCAGAAAAATTCCGCAGATGTAAGCTACTGGAATGGACCGAACTTGCAACCGGACTTGCAAGTTCGGTCGGCCCTGGAATTTCACCCGATGTAGCCTACTGGAATGGACCGGACTTGCAAGGTCGGTCGCAAGTCCGGTCAAGACAAAAAAAAAAGTGTTTTAATTATATGATTATAGTTATCATATATACATATATATATGCCTATACACATATATGCATATATATATATAGTAGTACACCATTAATGGAATAAAGTAAGTAAGTGTGTAAGGAAACAAGTTTAAGAAGTAGTAAGGGAGAGAATGGTTTATAACCAAGTAAGAAAGTAATGAGGTAGTAAGTATACATTGAAAGTAACAAAGAAGGAGTAAGTTAGATCAATAATAGATCATTGATCACACTACTTCATGTATGTATAGGAATCGAATAGTTGATCTTCGAAGGAACCCGGTAGTACGAATACGACGGTGAACGGTATGATTTCTTCATGCCCTGTATCCTAACTTGGTTACCCCGATTTGTGTGCTTATGTGATCACCAACAAGATAAATGCATGAATCGGATTTATATTACACATAATTGTGTTTGAAACTATATTGTTCTTGTTTATTGCTCTTGAACACTTAGTTTGTATAATTCATGAAATGAATGAATGGAAATGAAGTGTATGTGTAAGTATGAGTACTTGTATGTATGTATGTATGGAAGTAAGTATGGACTTCTACTAATTCCTAACAACCTAACTCCTAACATGAGTAATGAGTAAAATGGAATGAGTAGAAGCCCGATATAGTTTCGGCCACGCGTGAGGATAAGGAACCACAAGAGGTTGGAACCGAATCCTGGCTATAATCTTTTCCTTGGACCAAATCCCTTGAATGGGTAGCATCCTGGATTAGTGGGCCACCCTAAAGCCCGGTGGTGGGATGTAGTAATCCCTGCCCGGAGGTCATACCGACTTAACTGGAAGTAAAGTATGTAAGAACTAAGTATTGTATTTTTATTGGTCTTGACTATCGTAAGTCATTGACCCGGAGTAAAAGTATTGAACACCCGATTAACCCGGGTGTGTAATAAGGCTAACAAGACCTTTGTATGTAATGGAGAATTGTATCTCCGTAATGCGGTGAGTATGGTAAGTATGAATGAATGACTTGCATTGTATTCCTTGTATGTATTGTTCGTAAGTATGCTTGGTAAAATGAATGTATTGTATTGTATTGTAGTAAGCATGTATGTATGTATGAATGAAACGAACCGCATGTACTCGACCAATTAATTGGCGTACCCTCGCTAGTACGCGGGGTATGCGGTTATCATATGCAGCGTAAGCTGACCCCCTAGGGGGAATGTTTTTACTCCACAGGTACACGCGAGGCATGAAGGTAAAGTAAGGTCAAGATGTGATTCTTTTTGGAGTAGTAGTAGGATTGAAACGGTGTACTGAGTTGTACACAGCTAAGGCCTTTTTGTGTAGCCGGTGTACCATGTGGTACACCTTTTTGGATATGAAACCTTGATTGGATAGTAAGGAGAGGATGTATAAACTCTTCATTTTTGGGAAGTAGTCATGAAATGTAATTCATATATTCAGTATACTCAGTAATCAAATGTAAGCTAAGTATTTGGTATTGTAAAGTAAGTAGTATGTAAGTATTTCATTCTAATCATCAGACCGAAACAGTAAGTAATAGTAGCCTTGTTAACCTTGGAGGGTTAACGGCGTTGTATCACCCGCCGGGAGTAAGTAAGTATTCCGCTGCGAGAAGGTAAGTATGGGATTGATTAGAGGATAATGGAAGGATTAGCGGCTGGGGTGTTACACGACCGGTCACAGACGACCGGTCGCTATTCGTGCTATACTTGGTGACCGGTCACAGGCGACCGGCCGCTTCTTATACTACATCTTACATTCCTGGCGATCGGTCACTCTCTACGCTATGTTCTAGGACTCTTGGCGACCGGTCGAAAACGACCGGTCACTGCTTGTGGCTTGTTTGGGCTTAGACAGGGACGCCCGGTCGTTGCCCGGGCCTTACTAGGCTATTGCTCTTTCTTTGGGGCTTCTGGACATATTTTCCCCTCTTCATCAGTCCCACAAGTTCTACTTTTGGCGTTTTGCGAAGAAAGTAGAACTTAGCACTTGACCTTTTGGTCCGGCTTGGAGGATGAAATTTTTTTTTCTTTTGCATTGGGCCTTGCCTTCCTTGCCTTCTTGTTTCCTATCTCCCAGTCCCACAAGTTCCACCTTTTTTCCTCGGACAAAAGGATGGGACTTCTTATGGTCCGTGCGATGTGCGTGCCATACTCGTGCCACACACGCGTCTGTGCCCGTACGGAGTGACCGTTGACCGTTGCAGAATTTTTATCGTCTCACGCACGCCAGCCGTCACTGCAGAATGTGCAGAGTCTCTGCAATTTTCCTGCAAAAAGCACTTTTTTGTTTGTTTTTACGTTTTAAATTTTTCCGAAATTATTTTACCACCTTTAAAAGGTTTTCAGGAGGGCGACGTTTTCTCTTTCCTCTGATTTTTGCACTCCATAGTTTTTCGAGCTCCCTCTTTCGCTTTGCTATTTCCGCTTTCTCTCTCTCTTCGCTTTGCTATTTCCGCTTTCTCTCTCTCTTCGCTTCGCCTCTTCTTCCCTGCTTTACCTCACTGCTTCATTGGTGTCGTCCAGTTCCAAATCGTCTCGTGTTTCCGCTATAAGCGCCATCGTGGGCTCCAAATCGGGGAGGAAATTCCGTCCGACGCTCTTGAAACCTAAGTCCGCCTATTCCAGTAATCGGGAGCCGTTACCTAGCATTCTAGATGTTAAGGCTCTGGATTCCCTTCTCGCGAAGGTGGAGGTTCCCTCAGGGACTCAGATTTTTCTTCCCTCCGAAGATTCGCATCCCCTGGACGACTTCGGCCGTGTACTCTGATTTTTTCCTGCGTGGGATGACGGTTCCTCCCCACCCGTTTGTAATGGGGTTTCTGATCCGCCGCTGCTGCACGCTCGCTCAGCTTCACCCGAAGGCGGTGTGCCAGCTCCACGCGTATATTGCTTTGTGCGCCGAGGAGGGGGTTGCGCTTTTTGCTACAGAGTTTGTCCAATTCTTTCCTAGCAGGGTCGATTCTGGCAACCTGACCATATCCGGGCGGTCTGGGTATTCGCTTTTCAAGTACAAGAAGCTTGCCCAACACTGGAGTGCGCGGTGGTTTGTCATCGTCCCGCCTACCGGGCGGTATCTCAGGGTTGCCTACTGCCCTTCGATTATCAAGGGCTCCTTACACTGCCCAACGACGCCCAAATCGGAGCTCCGCATGTCCAAGGTCCTGAAGGCGGTGAGTGATCTTCATCCGAGCGTGGAGGATTTTTTCACCGGTCCGCGCCTGGCTTCGCTTGCGCATTCTGAGGGTAAGAGGTTTCCCCTCCCCCTTTTTCTGTTTTCTTTTTCGCTTTTGCCTTGCCTCGGCTCCTACTTACCTATCTCCCCTTCGTCGTAGATTTTCCCCAGCTTGGGGCAAAGGTGGGTCCCTTTCATAGCTGGCAACTGGTGTCCTTCAAGACTGGGGAAGGAAAGGTGGATTACTACGCCACCCTGGAAGCTGTGGAGGAGTCGGTTCTTCGTGAGGAAGAGCGGTTGTTGCCCGTCGGAAGAGGTCCGGGGGCGAAGCTGAACATCCGGCAAAGAAGCAGAGACCGGCGAGGGACGGAGAAGAGGGGTCTCCTCGGACATCGGAGGCCCGGTCGTCCGACACTTCAAACCAACCAGGTACTTGGTACACTAGTCCAGGTTCCGGCCGCCGGGTATTTCTTCCTCTTACGCCCGGGTCAGATCTCAATCTTAGTCCGTGGGACGAGAGAGGGCGTGCATGTGCGGTCTCGTTCTCCGTGCTTTATTTGTTCTGGGCTTCGTTGTCTTTTCCTTCGCCCTGGCTGCTACCTGCTCTTTTCTTTTTGAGGTTATTCATTTGTGCGTATTCTTCTGTTTTGCAGCTCCCGAGGCCGGCGGGGCCAAGGCCGGGGAGAGAGTAGGATTATCCGGCGCGGGCGAGACGCCCGGTCAGCCACCTCTTACTCAGCATCGCCGGAAGACCCTTGCCTCGTAGGGCAGGGTGAAACATATGGCCAAAAGGTCGAGGGCCTCTGATATAGTACACCTTGACGAGTCAGGTGCTTCAGATGCGGCTCCACGACGGGAGCTTTCAAAGGAGGCTGCCCCTTCTGGGCCCGGGGCTTCACTACCGGGGGGAGGTGTCTGCGGGGCGGGCGCTATGCCGGGCGCAGCTGAGGGGGTGCCTACGGGCCCGGAGGCGACGAAGGATGCTGATACCACCACATCGTCCTCACCTCCTCCGCCCACCCGTGATTCTTTCTGTGGGCCGTCGGGAAAAGATGGATGGTTCTATCACCGCAGGCAGCCCCTCCCTCTTCTTCCCGTGACCGAATCGTCCTCCTATTCCGACCTGTGGAAGGAGGCAATTCGCCGGTCTGACTCTCCTGACGGTCTCTTTGCTCCGATGATGACTATAACTGCGGCTAAGGAGAGGTTGAGGATTGGAGGGGGCGGGGCGGATGCTATCATGGGCCACTCTTTCCCTCTAGACGACTCGCTCAATTATTTGTGGCAGGGTATCTACCGGGTGAGTGATTTGTCTTAACGCCTGTGTTGTATGCCTCTTCTGGATTTTCTTATGCTCACTGTTTCATTTTATATAGACGGTGGCTTTTGCCCAAAGTATGGACGTGCACACCCGGGCTCTCCGCTCGAAGCTCTACCTCGAGGAATGTCGGGCCCGCAATGCCCAAGAGGAGTTAAGGATAGAGCGGTCCTCTAACAGCATCTTTGTGGACACCGTTCAAGAGGAGATCTCCCGGTGGGTGCGTGAGCAGACCGCGACTATGAAGAAGGAGCTGGGCGATGCTCGCCGGGCATGCACCAGGCAGAGCGATGAGTACGAGGAGCAGTTGAAGAGGCTGCGTGAGGAGAGTTTTTCCCTCAAGGGTCAGGTCCGGTCGCTGGAGACGGAAGCCGCGTCTCTTAAAAAGGTACGAAGTGAGTTTGCTGACGCCCGGTTGCTTGCCTTTTCTGACTTGGAGTCCTTGGTGGAGCAGGCCCGGGCTTCCCACGATCAAGAGATCGAGAAACTTCGTGCTGAGAAGGCCACTTTAGCACAGGAGAAGGCGTTGCTTGCTAAGGATAGGGCCAAACTTTCCCAAGAGCTTCATTCTGCCTCCGAGGCGAATGCTCTCCTGAAAAGGGAGTTGTCGTCCTCCGAGGTGAAGACGGCGGAGGTGGCCCGGGCGGGCGAGGTCCTGGCCTCCGAGAAGGAGAAGTTATCTGCCGAGCTCCACAAGTTGTCTGGTGAGCTTGCGGCTTCCATGGAACAACGACTTTCTTCCGAAGAGAAAGTAAGGATGTTGGAGGAGGAGTCCGCTAGGCTGCGGCTAGAAAACTCCGAGCTGGCCACGAGAGGTAATTCTTTGCTTTCCCAATCATCCTATGTCGCTGTTCTCGCTTTTTTAATAAAAGTTTTTCTCCCTTTCCCTTTACTTAGGCCCGCGGCCCGGGAATCCCGTCGAGGGGCTAGAGAGATTGAACCTGCGGATTGACGACCTCGAAGAAGAGCTGATTGCCGCAAATGCCAACCGCGATCGGTACCGGGCTTATGCTCACACCCTAGAGCAGTAGGTGGCCGGTCTCGAGGCTTATTCTCGGAAGGTGCGAGAGGACCTGCGGCAACAGAGCACAAAGTTTGCTCACCTGAAGGAATCCTTCACCTCTCAATGAGGGAGGATGGTCAAGTCGTGTCGCCAAATTGTCTCGAGGTTTTTTTCGGGCAAGGGGGAAGTCATGGACGACGGCCTTTACCGGGAGCTGTCTTTTAAGGTGGTTGCACAGAAGACCTCCTTTCACGAGGTGCTTGAGAAGTTTGGGCGCCTTCCTGGGGAGACATGCTTTGTTCCTGGCCAGGCGTCTTTTCTTCCTCCCGGGAGCACCGCGCATCAGGGTGGTGTAGGCCTCCGGTCCTCCGCCGGGAGGTCCGGGTCTTCGCAGAGTGTTCAAGGGGTTGCTGCCACGAATCTCGATACTGTAAAGGAGACTTAGATAGGCCAGCAAAAACTTAGATTAGTTTTAGTTTTCTTTCCCCTCTTTTGGTCTTGATGTACACGTTCTTCCAATAGTTAATGGAATTATTTGTTGGTTGCTTTTCCAATTAATGCCATTTTGTTTCGTGACCGGTCGTTCTCTTAGACCGGTCGCTTTTGTTTTGCACATGCCAGCGATTTCCTTCCCTTAGTCAATTGTCCTTATTTTGCGGGTGCGACTGGTCGCACTCAATCGACCGGTCATTCCGTTTGTATTTTAAGGATGAGACTTGGTCGTTTTTGACGACCGGTCGTTCCTGCTCTTGCCCGGTCGCAATCGGTGACCGGGCATTTCTCGTTTGTTCTTTCCCTTCCTTGCTTTTGGAAGCCAAGTGATGGTACTCGCGGTCGTTCCCCTTTCCCTTTCCTTTTCCTCGTGTAATGGAGGAAGAGTTACGGGGGGGATCCGACCAGGGTACGGTGTGGCATCCCACACCTAATGATTCACCCATTACAGGCGACCAGAGCTCCCGGGGTTTTCGGAGATGGGTTTTTCATTTTTGTTCATGCTTGAGTGCGACAACTCATAACAAGGTTTTCAGGGCATTGCATCCTGTAGGGCATGGCCCGGGTGTTTCTTTTTCAGGGCATTACATCCAGTTGGCCTTGGCCCGGGTGTTTCATTTTCAGGGCATTACATCCTGTTGGCCTTGGCCCGGGTGTTTCTTTTTCAGGGCATTACATCCTGTTGGCCTTGACCCGGGTGTTTCTTTTAATGCGCGTTTTTTCCAAAAATAATTCCCTTTATTGATGTTTGTCAAAGCATTACACCGATTTTTACACATAAAATTTCTTGAGGCATTCTGCGTGCCAGGATTGGGGCAATTCGTATCCCTCGCTATTCTTTAGGTGATATGAAGCTCGCCCAACCTTCTGATGGATAATGTAAGGACCTTCCCACTGGGGGTCGAGTTTTTTGGCCTGCTTGACTTCTCTTAGGACCAGCTCGCCAGGGACGAAGCTTCGTTCCCTGACCTTGCGATTGAAGTACTTTTCTACCTTCCTTTTGTCTTCTGCCATCTGGGCGGCCGCTATGGCTCTCTCTTCTTCGAGTAGGTCCAGGCAATCCTTTATTCCTTCATCGTTGAGCTGTTCGTCATAGGACTCCCAGCAGATTGATGGGATCATGATTTCAGCTGGGACAACTGCCTCTAAGCCGTAAGTCAATCTGAACGGTGTTTCTCCGGTTGGTCCCTTCTCCGTCATTCGGTAGGACCACAGGTGTAACACCCCTCTCCATAATCACGATATAATCTCTCACGTAGCAATAAATAAAACGTCTCGCAGCGGAAAAACAAATAACCATTACAAAACTCACTCGGGTGTCACCGGCCGTTACTCGCCCATGCGAGCAACGCAGCCAAACTACATCCAACTTCCAATACAAATGAACTGCTAACCGCAGTGATAACGAGAAACTCCTATACATCACACTAAGTCCATCAACCATAAACATCGACAAGTGAGCGTCTACCCAATCCTGAAAAATACTTAACCTTACCATAAGACCATACACCATCTTCATTACAATACCACATCTCCAATTACCCTGTTCCTGCTCTTCAGCTCCGACAATGATCAACAACCTGCATGAGTGTAGTATCAGCGATAGACGCTGAGTATGCCGGGCCTGGACCCTAATGGTCACTTGTCATTTTAACCATCTTGTTATTAGATTGGTTACATGCTTTACCATTTTACAGATATATTCAATACTGTAATAAACATGCATAATAAATCCAACCACCCATCCAAATATCCATAAACATTCAACCATCCGTCCAAATATCCAAACATTCATTTAATATTCCATACAACATTTATATATCGAACGTATCGAGTAATAACAATGTAATCTACAATGTACATTCGCCGTAGCGTACAATTTTCTTATTTAATTCACCTTAGCCTGGTAGGCTCCATCCAACCATCAACCACAATAAAATAACCACAAGTATAACCAATGAACAACAAAGCGAAATAACGAGATTAATAAACAAGTATCAAGTCTCGTCCATAGTATTGTTCGCCACTGTATAAGTCTCAATTGTTTTAGTTGTTCAGTTATACCTAGTGACAATGTCTCGTTAAAACGACATGTCTCTAGTTACCCATATATATGGCGGGTCACCCACGGCAGTAGCCACTCCAACGGTAGAGTCTCCGACCAACGAGCCATTCTAGCTCACGGGAAATTTTCTTGATACTTACGGACCCGTACGCGGACATCCTGGTATCGTTTTTGTGATCACAGCGCGCACCAAGAGCCACATCCTCTTGGCTTTACTTCCATTCCATTAATTAATTAATTATACCATCGCATCGCATTACCAAATTTTCTAACACAGCAGACTAAGGTCATTAGTCCAATCCGGAGTGTAAACTCGGGATCCAGTGCTAGATACAAGAGCGGCGTATAGAAAGGCCAATGCTCCGTATAAAAGTCTCAGATAATATGTATATTATTATCTTAGTGCTACAGCGTTTTTCTGACGTTCCTTATGTTTCATATAAGATAGCACCATAGCCGCTAGTTCGTTTTATATATAGGTTCATATATACGAACCAATACTGTTAACTCAACAACAGTAAATAATAAGCAGCTATAAATGTACAATTCATGCATATTATTTATCACATTCAGACAAACAATCTTATCACAGATCACACAGAAGTCTGAACTGAGGAAGCCCTCAGAGACAATCCGAGACATATAACAACATACAAGTTATATCAACCAAATCCGAGCCCAAGGAGCAACCTTAGGACAACTCGGATCAAACCCCTTTACATACCGTTCACCCTGACTGTATTACGATGGAGTATGAATCAGCAAGATCCTACGCTCCGTGTAGTCCGTTAGCTCGTCAAGCGTCCTTGTCAGCAGTATACTCTAAACGGTAATAAAATTATAAGTCAGTCTCCATGACTAACTACATCCGGTATTCCGAATTATAAGTAACCCCGACAGTTCACCCCTGTTTTCTACAGTCGTTTGTTACGGGTTTCTCTAAAACAGTCGGCTTCGTTACTTAAAACGCGTACGTCAAAACTATTTCAACTGTTAAGTTTAATTCCTTATATTTCTTTTAATCTTATCCACATCTAGTTTAGGTACGTAACCTATAGTTGCATGTATGCATGCATTCTTGTATTAAATTGCATTCTAAAATTCAAACTTATAGTTCGTAACTATATTTTTTTTTAAATAACCACCACCATTAAATCATATGGTTTTCAACCAAAATATTTATCCACCTATATACATTATTCTTGTGTATGTATATATTTTTACCACGTAGGTAATTCTCATGAGTTTCATAAACTTATATTTTATGTTACATTTTATCATCTTTTATTAGATGATTATTCCCATTAGTTGTATTACATTATACAACTTATATTAAGATTATTATCCTAACATGTAACATTTTATGTTGTATAAATACAACTCCTAAGGTTTTTCCATAAACACCTTAGCTTAAATCCCATTTATTTATAGTTTGTCACACTATTTTTGTGAGTATCCTTCCTTATATTATTCCATCTAAACCACCTTAATACCATTTAATTGGCATAACATTTATAACATAGTAGACCTTAGTCTAAAACTCATCTTTCAACCTTATTAACTCAGTATAGCCCCTGAATTTATTCAAATTCCCTCTTTGACCACATGACATATGTAATGTTATACCAAATGCTAAATCATTTGATATGATATTTATTTCCTTTAACTCATAACCTATAGTTTTTATACAAAACTATTGTATATTGCCTCATAGGCATAATAAACCTTATACTTTTCCTTAAACCATAATTTCCTTTATTACCAAATCACCCCTTTCTTTGTTACCATGTTATATACCATTCAAGATAACATTTCTAACTTATAAAGAGTATAACCTATGGTTATTTTTGTAAATTTCGAACAGCCCTTGTGCTATTCTATAATTGCCATTGGCCCTATTTATAACATATAGTTTTACCATATCATTAAAATCATATCTTATACCATATCTCAATAGATACTCTTAAATAATTCTAAGAATCTCCATATTTTACCAAAGGGTTATAAATATTCTTATTAACCCATTACTTTCAATATTTACCATTCCACCATCTACTTTTCTCCAAAGTGTCATAATGACATAATAACTATATATTATACATATATAGTTTATTTAATTCCAAAAACAACTCAATAAATTCCAAAAAATTCCTAATAGCCCATGGGTGTTTAAAATACCATTGTATGCCCTTTATTTTGGTAATAACATATTTACCACATTTGTTATAAAAATATTACCATAAATACTTATCTTATTATAAAACCTTAAATAAGTTATTTAACTTATCTAGTTTGGTCAAAACCTAGCATATGGTCAAGGTTGACCACCTTAATATTCCTTGACCACCAATTCCTTATAATTACGGTTTAGTACCCAAACTTTCTAAATTCACCATTTAACCCAAAACTTTATAAAATCTTATAAACTTTATTTTAACTCCTTTTAACCTCTAATTTTCGGCTTATTATTATATAACCCCCAAATTTACTTTAATTACACCTAAAACCCCTTTTCAATTCGGTAATGCATTTATACTACTTAAACTTAAATAAAAGCTTGTAAATGCATAAATAAAATGGCCTAAATACATGGCCTTATTAAAAACATTTGCTCACAAAATAATTACACATAATGTCCCAAAATATACCACTAATTCTCGGCCTCACCACACACTTTCCATTAATTACCAAACTTCCACATAATGTCTTAAATTTGACAATTATGCTTGTTTAATTAGTTATAAAATTTATTAAACCATTCCTTAAACATTTTAAGGTCAATCAAGACCTTATTTACCTTCACTCACGGCAATTTAATTAGGAGTAGTTTAAGAACACATTAACTTAGCAAAGTTAATGTTTAAGTGATTTATACCTTGATTTAGCTTAGGTAATCCTTGTTTGGTTCGGCCACCTTAAGTAGAAATTCTCTACAGCTTGTTTTACATGTTTTCAAACAGAAAACAAGGCCTAGTTAGTCTCCAAGCAAGATCTAACCATAAGAAGTAATTTAATGTAAGATTTAAGGCAAAAACTACCTTAAGAGTGCAAAGACAGTTCAAGATGGTTTCGACCTGAATCAAACACACCACAAGGTGTTAGATCCACCATATTGACATAGGAAATAGCTAGATCTCAACAAGCTACCTTGTTATTAGGTTTTACCTTGGAAAAATGCCTTAAAAGAGGGTATTTCCTTTGGATCTAGGCCACCCTTGCTCCAAATGGATAACCAACAGATTATACATGAAAAGGAGAAGAATATGAGGCTATGACCAAAGTTTCACAGCCGAACTTGAAGGGAATCAAAAGTTATGAGCTTAAAGCACATTTTTACCTTAAATGGTCAAGACTTGAACTTTCCTCCTATATCTGGTTATGAACGAGATTGAACCTACCTTTAACCTCCAAAACACTCTACATAGATGTATAGAAAAGGTTGGAGTGTAGATCAATCGAAAAAGGAAGAAAGATGAAGAAAATGGGCATTTTTATGCCTCTTAAGAGCTTACCTAGAGCTTGAGATCTCATCAATGGTGCTTGGGAACTTACCTACGGTGGAGGGGGCAAGGAGAGCTCAGGAGTGAGCCATCTCGGCTGAAGAGGAAGGATAAGGGGAGAAAGACCTATTATTGCCTTAAAGCACTTTTTTGAATATTTTAGGTCATTATTGGTTTGATGACTCATCAATGCTGATTGGAGTTGGATAATTGAAGCTCAATCAGTGGAGACAAGGAGGGGGCTGCCGTTGAAGATAAGAGAAAGGTAGGGCTTGATTGATTCAAATTTTGATTGAAAATGGAGTAAATATGTTTTTAATTCATTTAATGTAAGGTGAGTCACTCTCCTTGTCTTGTTCCTACATGGAGCCACGAAATGCAAGGGAAAAGAGGAGCAATTTGAGGCTCCAAATCAGCTGGCTCACATGGGAAAGGTAAGTGGAGCCCACCTTTTTTGTTTTATAAGGTAAAATATGTCTTTTTTTGTTATTTTATGCTAAAGTAAAGGACTATATTTAATTGTCACATGGGACTTGTCTCTTGGTCTGTTAAGAGACTTATTTATCTGATTTTATGTAGTCCATTTCGTGGTCAATGGTCAACATTGACCAACTTAGTCAATGTTGACCCAAACGGGCCCCACATTAGGGTTTTATTAATATTTAAATATTAATTTTGTAAAAATTCGTAAATTTCTGGAATTAAATTCCTAATATCATATAATATGATATTTTATTATATTTAAAGGTATTTATAACCTTTTAGCTCATTTAAAACCAATTTAAAAGACAATTTCACAAAAACGTGCTTTAAGGAGTTTTAGCGCACATTTTGTGTTGCCTGGTGTTTCTGAGCTTGGTTTTCTTTGACAACGGTCTTGTTGTGTACCTTACATGATATTTGATCATGTAACTCAATTTTATATCATTTAAAGGTCATTAGGCCTTTAAGGTTTCTTAGAGCACCTTTTTGCTCTATTTGACCCTGTAGCATGAAAGTGCTTGTTCTTTGTGTTGGAGTGTTGTCCAACGACTTTAATATGTTTAGTAATGTGTTAATATGATTAGGACAAATTTTTAGGTCCTAAGTAGTTCATTTGGGTATTTGTTTACCCTTAACAGTCAAAGGGTGCAACATCTTGATTTGTGTTGACCACTGTTGTTCTCAGTTGACTTTTGAGGCATGTTTAGGCCTTAATTAATGTGATTAAATATTTAATCCATGCTTTATTAATTTTGGGTATTTCAATCTACCCCCCTTAAAAAGACTTCGTCCCGAAGTCTCTCAATTAAATAGGTAAATATATAAATGTATAACTACCCATTATTCCCATAATGTATATCTATGTGATATATCATTTACACACATCGTGTTGTGCCTATACAGCACATAGCCATCACTTTATGGAGTTAGTTCATTCATATATGGATATAGGTGATCCATCAGCACCATCATTTCCTATCAGTTCTACCAACCCTGACAACCTCTCTGAGGTGTCCATAACATTCCATTGTTCCACATTCCATATCTAACGATTCATTTCGTATCTAGGCGATACCATATGTAATCGTTCTATAAAGCAATATGAATACATATCACAAATAGCATAAGAAAAGTGTTACACACCTGGTGTAAACACAACAGTCATACAGGTATCTCGTAAGATACATACATACAAGTGCACATCACACACAAACAAACCAAACAACGCACGCCCCGCGTACCACCAATTCTCTTTTTTTTTGTATGCAATGCATATCAAACAGCCAAAACTTAGTGCACACATGTGCACAACCATGAGGCTCTACCCCCCTTAAAAAGGGTTACGCCCCCGTACCCCACAAGTATACCACAGCCGCTCAACAAGGAGCGCTGGATACTTGGCTCTCAAAGAGTTCACCAATTCGTGGTTATCCTCATATCAGAGAGAGGGGTATGACTCTAGCCCTTCTGGGCTCCGCAATATATAAAGTGTGAGGCACTAACTATTTGTGCTCTCTCTAAGTTTGTTCTTATGGGCCCACTCGCTCCGTATGAGGTGCAGACCCATGAATCATAGGCTCAATTTGCCTCTTTTTTTCATTGCTGTGAATCCACTTGTTTGGATCACTAGCATACATGCGTGTGTCTTTTCTCACTGATATTCAGTTTGAGATGTAATATGACATTGGCTACTGTTAGTACTTAGTGCTTTTTGCACTTGTCTTTGTAATACTAAGACGTACCAGCCTAAATGTCCACAAAGATGATGTTTGTCATCCATGTCTCCTGGTAGGTTTGTTCCAGAGTAACACACTGTTGTAGTTCTTCTTTTTTTTCCTTTTTTTTCTTCCTTTTTTTTACACACTCTTGTTGACATCCACTTTTTCTTTCTGCATTCCTACTAGATTAATAACTGCACGAGTGCAATACCAAAACACTCAGTCATACAGAGTGCAGAGGCGTAAACGCTCAACAGCTAATATCTCATGAGTCAAACAGATAAGATGTGCGAATTATCATATGAGTGGTACATTCCAAATCCATTGTTCTTTGCTTAAGGTATCTGCTATCATATAGCTTTATCTTTTCTCCTTGCGTAGTCACGCGTTTATATCCATATCATCTGGTAGATTTCCTATGGATTGCAAGCATTTGCTTGATCCTTATGAGGGTTCTACATATTTTTCGTCCATAATGGGTTTTTCCTATTTTTTTTTGGGTTCTTGTCCTTGAATTGTTTCCCTGTCTTCACTGTATATTGTCTACTGTTCTCTGTTGGAGGTTCTCTCCCCTTTTTTTTTCTAGCCCATTGGTTTAACTGCGGCTCTTCTCGTCCATCATCGAGGTAATATGTCTTACTGTCCGTAGAATGGAGTTGACTACTTCTCGTGTTCCTAACACTACTTGTCTACTTGCATGGGGTACCGTACTGATACATTACTACTTACCTAACTAACTCATAAATGAGTCTGTCAGGCCCACATGCTCCTAACGGAGTGCGGTCGTCCCATGTCTCATTTAGTAAACTGGTAATGTCTGTCACACGGTTGTTGTGAAGTATTCTTTTGTCAATCTCCCTTTGATGGATATCTTTTTTTTCCTTCTTCTTCTTCTTCCTTCTTCTTTTTTTTTGTCTTCTTTTTGCTTGTTTTTTTTTGTGTAATAGTTCATGTTATCAGTTATCCTGTAATAAGTGCTATTGCCTTTGTGGCATCCGTGGTAATTTGTGCCATAGACTGGTATTATTCAACTCGGTGTAAGTAAAATCCGTGCTATATTAGCAAACTTGTTTCTCCTCCTTTTTTTATCTCATTGAGTACAACACATTTCCCCTTTTTTTTTTCCTCCCTGTTGTTTTTTTTTATCATATCTCATCCATAGTTCATATTCGTCCCCTCATCCATGTAATTGGATGTATTGCAGATTGCATAATAGCTTGAGCAACTTGGCTCTTCACTTCCCAACCATCCTCACTGACGGTGGTGCATCTACAAAGGGTATGCTTGTCCATGAGGACTAAACCTTTATCACTGGTAGTGATTAGCATTCAATGCCGGTATACACTGTGGTATTTGGCTAATAGCCCTGTCTGAAACTTCCTCGGACGTTTAAACTGGTGTGTTTTACGGTCATAGTGGCTGTTTAATTTGTCCAGTTGCAATGGTTGGACTAACGGTCCTTCCAAAAGGTTGCATAGGTTTCTAATCTCAAGGTTTGTAAGAAAAGTTTGAAAAACAGTTTTTTTTTTTTATAAAATAGTAGTTGTTGCAGTTGCATTTGCAGTAGCTGTTACTGTTGCTGTTGCTGTCGCTGCACTTGCTGTAGCAAGTGCGCAAGGCAGATGGAAATTTCAGTGGTTTTCTTGTCATAGCGCTTGCAATAGCAAGTGCGCCATGCAGGTGGAAATTCTGGTTCAGTAATTCCCGGTCTCATTGACTCTTCGTCATTTGAGTATAGGCTACATGATAATGTAAGCATTAACATCCTGTTCATATATATATTTAATTCGTCCAGGTTTCAAAGTTACTCGCATCAAGTTCCCAAATCTAGTCTCTAAAGTCATACACAGAAAGGCGAGTGGTCAATGACTCACTCCCACATACTTATAACATAGTTCCTTCTAACATCCAAAGCAAGTACACAACATAGTAAGTTAACAAAGTCTTCCACCAGCGGTCTCATGGAGTTTAGGGTTTTCATGCCCTATCTACTCCCTTGTCTTTATAGGCTCCAGCATCAGTGGATGTCTGGCCATCCTGACCGCCTCGTGGTACTCCAGATCCTCCAGTTGAGGTCTTCTGAGTATTCTTTGGTGGCCTGTAATTACGGCTCTCTGGGTTCATCCAGCATTCAAATTCCCTATGGTCTTCTTTGTGGAAGCACCGACAGACAACTTTGCGGCCTTCGCAATCGACCCCAGGATGGTCTTTCCCACAACGCTTACAGTAAAAATGGCGCTGGGGCTGTCTGGTGCCTAATGGTAGTAATTAAGTTTAAGTTAAAATCTGGCGGTATAAAGGTTAGGGTTACATTTTAATTTAAGAGGTGGGTTCTCACCCTTAGGAGGTGCGGATCTCAGAGGCTTAGCATCTATAGTTGGGCCGGTCAACCGAAGGACGGGCTCTTTCCCTTTCTTTCCCTGGTGACCCTGCTGCCCTTTCTTTTTAAGAATTTCTTGTTAAAGGTTTCGGGTCAGCATTCCTAAGGTATTTAATATGATAAATAATCTGGAATGGAATAAGTCCTTACTTTCCCTTCTTTTGGCTTTCGCCTGGAGATGCTCCTCCACCCTCAGACTCTCCCTCAGGGTTCTTTCTTTTCTTTGCCCCTAGAGTCTCTTCCCGAGTCTGGAGCATTAGCTCCGTCCTCGAGGCAGCCTCATAACACTCCTGGAATCTCCTTGGTAAGTTCTCACAAAGTTAACTGGTAATGTAGTAAGTAAAGAATTTTATGGCTTTCATGTTAGCACCTGGATGGTAGTGTAGAGGGTAGCACCCATCGCCATCTGAATGTGAATTAATAGTCCTCCCCGGAACTTCTCGACCTTCACGGTCTCTGAGTAATCCACACCGGGAATGAAGTCCAGTTGACTAATGAATCGAGCGTAATACTCATCCACGGTCAGACCTCCTTGGGTCAATGTTTCAAACTCATGGCGCTTCTTCTGCTTGAGGTGCGCCGGGTAGTACTTTCCTCTCAGTAATTCTACAAAGGCAGCCACAAAAAGTCGGGCGTAACCAGGTGATGGTCCTTGACCAACCTCCACCAAGTGCTGGCTGCATCCTTCAGATGGAAAGCAGCAATGGCGACCTTCTTGTCGTCAGGTACTGTAAAGCTTCATAGGCCTTCTCATGTTCAACAATGTAACGCTCCAAAGCTACGGGATCTGGTTCCCCTGAATATGTAGGTGGTCGAGTCTCGTTAGCTGACTTCAG
This sequence comes from Limonium bicolor, assembly GCA_023374045.1. Classification (NCBI taxonomy): domain Eukaryota; kingdom Viridiplantae; phylum Streptophyta; class Magnoliopsida; order Caryophyllales; family Plumbaginaceae; genus Limonium; species Limonium bicolor. Next base: position 427,763,691 of record CM041777.1, on the reverse strand, counting down.
TCAGCTCGTTTCCCTGGGCTGTGGCGGGTGGGCTGGTGCTCCTCTGAGTACCCAGCTGTGCAAGAACGGCTGCAACCGTCTCAGCAACTCCTGGAATGCCGGGGTCACCGCCTCCACCTCTTCCAGTACCACGCCCTCTAGTTCCACTAGACATCTGTAGTACAGTATGTCACATAATTACTCGGTAAAATTACCGTACACAACCAATAGATATTAAGTTGCCTTAAAGGCTAACCTGTCACGCAATTTGCGTTCTAGACACAATATCTTCCTAAGACGAATCGTCTCGTATCTCCCAAATGTTTCCCAAGTCCTAAGCTCACTGTCTTAACCTACTTTCTCGTCATCAGAGCGGTACTCCGCTCTGATACCACTTTTGTAACACCCCTCTCCATAATCACGATATAATCTCTCACGTAGCAATAAATAAAACGTCTCGCAGCGGAAAAACAAATAACCATTACAAAACTCACTCGGGTGTCACCGGCCGTTACTCGCCCATGCGAGCAACGCAGCCAAACTACATCCAACTTCCAATACAAATGAACTGCTAACCGCAGTGATAACGAGAAACTCCTATACATCACACTAAGTCCATCAACCATAAACATCGACAAGTGAGCGTCTACCCAATCCTGAAAAATACTTAACCTTACCATAAGACCATACACCATCTTCATTACAATACCACATCTCCAATTACCCTGTTCCTGCTCTTCAGCTCCGACAATGATCAACAACCTGCATGAGTGTAGTATCAGCGATAGACGCTGAGTATGCCGGGCCTGGACCCTAATGGTCACTTGTCATTTTAACCATCTTGTTATTAGATTGGTTACATGCTTTACCATTTTACAGATATATTCAATACTGTAATAAACATGCATAATAAATCCAACCACCCATCCAAATATCCATAAACATTCAACCATCCGTCCAAATATCCAAACATTCATTTAATATTCCATACAACATTTATATATCGAACGTATCGAGTAATAACAATGTAATCTACAATGTACATTCGCCGTAGCGTACAGTTTTCTTATTTAATTCACCTTAGCCTGGTAGGCTCCATCCAACCATCAACACACAATAAAATAACCACAAGTATAACCAATGAACAACAAAGCGAAATAACGAGATTAATAAACAAGTATCAAGTCTCGTCCATAGTATTGTTCGCCACTGTATAAGTCTCAATTGTTTTAGTTGTTCAGTTATACCTAGTGACAATGTCTCGTTAAAACGACATGTCTCTAGTTACCCATATATTATGGCGGGTCACCCACGGCAGTAGCCACTCCAACGGTAGAGTCTCCGACCAACGAGCCATTCTAGCTCACGGGAAATTTTCTTGATACTTACGGACCCGTACGCGGACATCCTGGTATCGTTTTTGTGATCACAGCGCGCACCAAGAGCCACATCCTCTTGGCTTTACTTCCATTCCATTAATTAATTAATTATACCATCGCATCGCATTACCAAATTTTCTAACACAGCAGACTAAGGTCATTAGTCCAATCCGGAGTCTGTAAACTCGGGATCCAGTGCTAGATACAAGAGCGGCGTATAGAAAGGCCAATGCTCCGTATAAAAGTCTCAGATAATATGTATATCTTATTATCTTAGTGCTACAACGTTTTTCTGACGTTCCTTATGTTTCATATAAGATAGCACCATAGCCGCTAGTTCGTTTTATATATAGGTTCATATATACGAACCAATACTGTTAACTCAACAACAGTAAATAATAAGCAGCTATAAATGTACAATTCATGCATATTAATTATCACGTTCAGACAAACAATCTTATCACAGATCACACAGAAGTCTGAACTGAGGAAGCCCTCAGAGACAATCCGAGACATATAACAACATACAAGTTATATCAACCAAATCCGAGCCCAAGGAGCAACCTTAGGACAACTCGGATCAAACCCCTTTACATACCGTTCACCCTGACTGTATTACGGTGGAGTATGAATCAGCAAGATCCTACGCTCCGTGTAGTCCGTTAGCTCGTCAAGCGTCCTTGTCAGCAGTATACTCTAAACGGTAATAAAATTATAAGTCAGTCTCCATGACTAACTACATCCGGTATTTCCGAATTATAAGTAACCCCGACAGTTCACCCCTGTTTTCTACAGTCGTTTGTTACGGGTTTCTCTAAAACAGTCGGCTTCGTTACTTAAAACGCGTACGTCAAAACTATTTCAACTGTTAAGTTTAATTCCTTATATTTCTTTTAATCTTATCCACATCTAGTTTAGGTACGTAACCTATAGTTGCATGTATGCATGCATTCTTGTATTAAATTGCATTCTAAAATTCATAACTTATAGTTCGTAACTATATTTATTTATTTTTTTAAATAACCACCACCATTAAATCATATGGTTTTCAACCAAAATATATTTATCCACCTTATATACATTATTCTTGTGTATGTATATATTTTTACCACGTAGGTAATTCTCATGAGTTTCATAAACTCTTATATTTTATGTTACATTTTATCATCTTTTATTAGATGATTATTCCCATTAGTTGTATTACATTATACAACTTATATTAAGATTATTATCCTAACATGTAACATTTTATGTGTATAAATACAACTCCTAAGGTTTATTCCATAAACACCTTAGCTTATAAATCCCATTTATTTATAGTTTGTCACACTATTTTATGTGAGTATCCTTCCTTATATTAATTCCATCTAAACCACCTTAATACCATTTAATTGTCATAACATTTATAACATAGTAGACCTTAGTCTAAAACATTTCAACTCTTATTAACTCAGTATAGCCCCTGAATTTATTCAAATTCCCTCTTTGACCACATGACATTATGTAATGTTATACCAAAATGCTAATATCATTTGATATGATATTTTTATTTCCTTTAACTCATAACCTATAGTTTTTATACAAAACTATTGTATATTGCCTCATAGGCATATATTAAACCTTAACTTTTCCTTAAACCATAATTTCCTTTATTTACCAAATCACCCCTTTCTTTTACCATGTTATAATACCATTCAATATAACATTTCTAACTTATAAAAGAGTATAACCTATGGTTATTTTTGTAAATTTCGAACAGCCCTTGTGCTATTCTATAATTGCCATTTGGCCCTATTTATAACATATAGTTTTACCATATCATTAAAATCATATTATACACATATCTCAATAGATACTCTTAATAATTCTAAGAATCTCCAAATTTTACCAAAGGGTTATAAATCTTATTAACCCATATACTTTCAATATTTACCATTCCACCATCTATTTTTCTCCAAAGTGTCATAATGACATAATAACTATATATTATACATATATTTTATTTTAATTCCAAAAACAACTCAATAAATTCCTAAAAATTCCTAATAGCCCATGGGTGTTTAAAATACCATTGTACGCCCTTTATTTTTGGTAATAACATATTTACCACATATGTTATAAAAATATTACCAAAATACTTATCTTATTATAAAACCTTAAATAAGTTATTTAACTTATCTAGTTTGGTCAAAACCTAGCATATGGTCAAGGTTGACCACCTTAATATTTCCTTGACCACCAATTCCTTATAATTACGGTTTAGTACCCAAACTTTCTAAAATTCACCATTTAACCCCAAAACTTTATAAAATCTTATAAACTTTATTTTAACTCCTTTTAACTCTAATTTTCGGCTTAATTATTATATAGCCCCCAAATTTACTTTAATTACACCTAAAACCCCTTTCAATTCGGTAATGCATTTATACTACTTAAACTTAAATAAAAGCTTGTAAATGCATAAATAAAATGGCCTAAAATACATGGCCTTATTAAAACATTTGCTCACAAAATAAATTACACATAAATGTCCCAAAATATACCCTTAATTCTCGGCCTCACCACACACTTTCCATTTAATTACCAAACTTCCACATAATGTCTTAAATTTGACAATTATGCTTGTTTAATTAGTTATAAAATTTATTAAACCATTCCTTAAACATTTTAAGGTCAATCAAGACCTTATTTTACCCTTCACTCACGGCAATTTAATTAGGAGTAGTTTAAGAACACATTAACTTAGCAAAGTTAATGTTTAAGTGATTTATACCTTGATTTAGCTTAGGTAATCCTTGTTTGGTTCGGCCACCTTAAGTAGAAATTCTCCACAGCTTGTTTACATGTTTTCAAACAGAAAACAAGGCCTAGTTAGTCTCCAAGCAAGATCTAACCATAAGTAATTTAATGTAAGATTTAAGGCAAAAATACCTTAAGAGTGCAAGGAGAGTTCAAGATGGTTTCGACCTGAATCAAACACACCACAAGGTGTTAGATCCACCATATTGACATAGGAAATAGCTAGATCTCAACAAGCTACCTTGTTATTAGGTTTTACCTTGGAAAAATGCCTTAAAAGAGGGTATTTCCTTTGGATCTCGGCCACCCTTGCTCCAAATGGCTAACCAACAGATTCTACATGAAAAGGAGAAGAAGATGAGGCTATGACCAAAGTTTCACAGCCGAACTTGAAGGGAATCAAAAGTTATGAGCTTAAAGCACATTTTTACCTTAAATGGTCAAGACTTGAACTTTCCTCCTTAGATCTGGTTATGAACGAGATTGAACCTTCCTTTAACCTCCAAAACACTCTACATAGATGTATAGAAAGGTTGGAGTGTAGATCAATCGAAAAAGGAAAGAAAGATGAAGAAAATGGGCACTTTTATGCCTTAAGAGCTTACCTAGAGCTTGAGATCTCATCAATGGTGCTTGGGAACCTTACCTACGGTGGAGGGGAGCCAAGGAGAGCTCAAGGGTGAGCCATCTCGGCTGAAGAGGAAGGAATGAAGGGGAAAGACCTATATTGCCTTAAAGCACTTTTTTGAATATTTTAGGTCATTATTGGTTTGATGACTCATCAATGCTGATTGGAGTTGGATAATTGAAGCTCAATCAGTGGAGACAAGAGGAGGGGGCAGCCGTTGAAGATAAGAGAAAGGTAGGGCTTGATTGATTCAAATTTTGATTGAAAATGGAGTAAATATGTTACTTTAATTCATTTAATGTAAGGTGAGTCACTCTCCTTGTCTGTTCCTACATGGAGCCACGAAATGCAAGGGAAAAGAGGAGCAATTGGAGGCTCCAAATCAGCTGGCTCACATGGGAAAGGTAAGTGGAGCCCACCTTTTTTGTTTTATAAGGTAAAGTATGTCTTTTTTGTTATTTTATGCTAAAGTAAAGGACTATATTTAATTGTCACATGGGACTTGTCTCTTGGTCTGTTAAGAGACTTATTTATCTGATTTTATGTAGTCCATTTCGTGGTCAATGGTCAACATTGACCAACTTAGTCAATGTTGACCCAAACGGGCCCCACATTAGGGTTTTATTAATATTTTAATATTAATTTTGTAAAAATTCGTAAATTTCTGGAATTAAATTCCTAATATCATATAATATGATATTTTATTATATTTAAAGGTATTTATAAACTTTTAGCTCATTTAAAACCAATTTAAAAGACAATTTCATAAAAACGTGCTTTAAGGAGTTTTAGCGCACATTTTGTGTTGCCTGGTGTTTCTGAGCTTGGTTTTCTTTGACAACGGTCTTGTTCTGTACCTTACATGATATTTGATCATGTAACTCAATTTTATATCATTTAAAGGTCATTAGGCCTTTAAGGTTTCTTAGAGCACCTTTTTGCTCTATTTGACCCTGTAGCATGAAAGTGTTTGTTCTTTGTGTTGGAGTGTTGTCCAATGACTTTAATATGTTTAGTAATGTGTAAATATGATTAGGACAAATTTTTAGGTCCTAAGTAGTTCATTTGGGTATTTGTTTACCCTTAACAGTCAAAGGGTGCAACATCTTGATTTGTGTTGACCACTGTTGTTCTCAGTTGACTTTTGAGGCATGTTTAGGCCTTAATTAATGTGATTAAATATTTAATCCATGATTTATTAATTTGGGGTATTTCAACAGGATTTGGTGTAGTAGTTCGGCCCAACCTCCCTTTTTGCTGCCTAACCTTCTTGTAAGAGCTTTTATGATCTGCCCGTTTGCGTTCTGGACCTGCCCGTTGGCCTGGGGGTGCGCCACCGATGTGAATCTTATCTCTATCTTCCATTGCTCGCAAAACTCCCGGAAACTGTCGCAATTGAACTGTGTCCCATTGTCGGTTATTATGATCCTTGGCAATCCGAATCTGCACACAATGTGCTTCTATACGAATTCTTGCGACCTCTTGGGTGTGATGGACACGGTAGGCATTGCTTCAACCCATTTTGTGAAGTAATCAATGGCCACGTACATGAACTTGAACCTTCCGGGAGATGCTTCCGGGAAGGGGCCAATGATATCCAGCCCCCACATCGCGAACGGTACCGGGGATAGTATGGCTTTTTGCATGGCCGGGGGGTTATGTATCTTGCTGCCGTGCTTCTGGCATCTGGCACACCTCCGAATGTATTCCTTGCAGTGGTCCTGCATTCTTGGCCAGTAGTAACCGAGCCTCATGATTTTGTGGGCCGTGGCTCTTTCTCCTTGGTGGTTTTTGCATACTCCTTCGTGCACCTCCTTTATGAGTTCACTTCCCTCTTTGTTCGTGACGCATCTGAGGGCGGGTCTTGCGAATGATCTTTTGTAGAGGCGTCCCCCTTCAAGGAAAAATGACGTTGCTTGCCGCTTTACATTCCTAGCCTCTTTGTCCTCCGGTGGCAACTTTTCTTCAAGGATGTACTCCACGATCAGAGTCATCCAAGATTCCTCGGACGCGAGGGGCTCAGTTGCCAGGACCTGGGCTTCGTCTACGCTGGGACTGGTCTTGGTTTCTAACCACACCCTACCTGGTATCCTTTTCGACCATACTTGCTAATTTCGCTAGCGCGTCTGCTTCGGTGTTTTTTGCCCGGGGAAGGTGCTTCAGCTCGCATCTCGAGAAGCTTGTTTTTAGCTCTTGGACCCTAAGTAAATACTTCCAAAGTTTTTCCTCCTTTACCTCATAGATGTTGTCATGCTACCGGGTGACCAGTAAGGAGTCTGAGTATATATCCAGGTCTGTTGCGCCTAGGGCAATGGCAACCTCCAGGCCTTAAATGAGAGCCTCGTACTCAGCCTCGTTGTTGGTTACTACGAACTCCAACCGGAAGGCGTAGTTGATGTCTCGTCCATCGGGAGTCTGGACTACGATCCCTGCTCCCGGCCCCGTCTTGCACCGGGCGCCATCTACCTGGATGATGAAGGGGGTGGGTGGCTTTCCTTCTTCTTCGTCGAAGCTGGTCTCCGTTATGAAGTCCGCTAGGGCCTGAGCTTTGATCGCTGTTCGTGGTAGGAAGTGGATTTCATATTGGGTGAGTTCGACTGCCAAGCTTACCATGCGTCCCGATGCATTCGGATTATTCGTTATTTGCTTCAGCGGCCAGTTAGTCCTTACAAGGATTCGGTGCGATTGGAAGTATGGTCGTAGCTTCTGGGATGCCACCACTAGAGCAAGAAAGACCTTTTCAATATTGGTGTAGCGTCTTTCTACGGGGGGTCAGGATCTTTCCTGTGTAATAGACGGGAATCTTCTTCTTTTCGTGCTCCATGATCAGGACCGCTGCCACCGCCCATGCTGATGCGGACAGGTAGAGGTAGAGGTCCTGACCGGGCGTTGGGACTCCCAGCTTGGGTAACTCTCGAAGCATTTCTTTGATCCTCTCGAAGGCTACTTTGCATTTCTGGCCCCACTGGAACTTGCTGTTCTTCCTTAATATGTTGAAGAACGGGATTGCCTTTTCCTGTAACTTTGAACAGAACCTGCTTAGGGCCGTGAGCCTTCCGTTGAGGGCTTGGACATCTTTGATGCTTCGGGGAGGGCTGAGGTCAAGAATCGCCTGGGTCTTTTCCGGATCCACCTCTATCCCTCGTTGCCCAACGATGAAACCAAAGAATTTTCCTTTGGTGACCCCGAATATGCATTTTTCCGGGTTTAGCTTGATCTGGAACTTGTCGAGCGTGGTGAATGTCTCTTCCAAGTCTTTCATGTGCTGTTCTTTGGACGGACTTCTCACGACTATGTCATCCACATAGGCTTCCACATTTCTCGAGAGTTGCTCCCGGAACACTTTATCTATCATTCGTTGGAAAGTCGCGCCGGTATTTTTTAATCCGAATGGCATCACTTTGTAGTAGAAGATTCCTGCTGAGGTGATGAAAAAAGTTTTCTCAGAGTCCTTCTCATTCATCTTTATCTGGTTATCCCCGGAGAATGCGTCAAGGAAGCTCAAGACGGAGCTTTGGGCCGACGAGACAACCAGCCTGTCTATCGATGGCAACGGGTAAAAATCTTTGGGGCATGCTTTGTTCAGGTCGGTGAAATCCACACACATTCTCCATTTCCCATTAGACTTCTTTACCATAACCACGTTTGCCAGCCACTTGGGGTAAGACACCTCTCTGATAAACCCCCTGCAGGAGTTTTTTTGGACTTCTTCTCGAGCAGCCTGGTCCCTCTCTGCTCCGACCACCCTTCTTCTTTGGCGGACTGCCGGGTGCGCTGGGTCTACGTTGAGGTTATGCTGGATAACGTATGGGTTTATTCCGGGCATCTCCTCTGTGCTCCAGGCGAATGTGGCCCTTCTTTTTTCCAGGAATCTTGTTAGATGGACTTGTTCTTCGCTGTCAAAGGCATTTCCAATTTTAAAGAATTTGCTGGGGTCAGTTCGTAGAGGTACCTCTTTTGGGAGATCAGCGGGAGCCTCGTACCGCTCCGTTGTTTCGTCGGGGAGGGGGAGCTTTCCTTTGAATTCCTTCTCGGACCCCACGGTTTTGACGGTCTCGTTTCCTGGTAGACTTTCCATGATCCGCACCTCACATACCCATGCGACTTTCTGGCTCCCTCTCACCGTAACGAGCTTCCCTGACCGGGTCAGGTACTTCATTTTCAGATGGTGGGTGCTACAAATGGCTCTGAAGGCGTTTATTCCTGGTTGCCCGAGGTACATATTGTACCCAGAGAGCCCGGGAAGGATGAAGGCCGTCAGTTCTTCCGTGCGCCTCTCATCCCCTTGCCCTAGGGTGATGGTGAAGTCGATGCTCCCTGTAGACTTAGCCGAGATCCCTCCTACGAAATCACCCAGTACAGCTGAATAGGGCTTGATCCTATCTTCCGGTATCTCGAGTTTCTTTACTGCCTCAGCAGAAATGACATTAGCTCCCGCTCCGCTGTCGACCAGGATTCCTTCCATCATGCGGTCGTTCACCTGAGCCCTTATGACCAGTGGGTCGTTGTGCGGGTACAGGACTCCGTCTTCGTCATCCTCAATGAAGTAGATGGGAGGAAGCTTTTGGTGTTTCACGTCCTTCTTGTCTGGGAGTTCCCGGTGAACCTCATGGATGTGTCTTTTCCTTTCGTTGGGGGTCAGGGGCCATACTTCTGAGAATAGTCCTGTGAACATTCTCAAGGAAAGTTTTATTAGTTTCTGTATCTTTATTTAGTTAGCATTGTTTATTTGTAAGTTTCGAGATACATGAAGCTTTATCGGGATACACGCACTTATACGGTAAAAAAGCTTTAATAAAGTAGTAGCAAGCCACGGCCTCCCGCGGGATACAGAGATGATTCTTTCTTTCTAAAGGGGGACGTCGCCCCCTTTCCTAGAGGATTACCCTATGCAATTTGCAGACCTGTGATTACCCCGAAGGACTTGCTATGGTCCAACTCTGGGTGGACTTCTTCTTCTGGCTTAGGCCGGGAGGACTGGCCACCATAGTGCTGCCTGTGTTGGGCTCCCCTTCCTTTCTTCTTGTTTTCCTCGATCTGCATTAACTCCTTGGCGAGGTTTGCGCAATTGATGGTCCTGTGGCTGCGGTGCCCATGATACTCACAGAAGGCCACCGGCACCTCTCCCGGGTTGGGCTTCCTTGGTGGGGGCAGGAGTTCCTCTCTTACGGCAGCGACATATTTCCCTGGGTCTATCAGTACCGTTGGGAAGGCTGGAGCTCGAGGCCTGCTGTCCCTAGGGGGCCGGGGTCTTGGAGTAAGGCTTGTACCGGCTTCCCCCTTGGTGCGATCCTCCGGTCATAACCACCCCTCCTGTCTGGCCTCCCTTCTTCTCACCCGCGGCGGGGACTCTAAAGTTGTTGAGGAGCTCCTTGGCCTTATTCTCCGCAACTTCTGATTTGAGGAAGTCATGGATCATCTCGGCTAGCTCACCATGCGATTTTGGTGCCTTGGTGGCTATTTTTCCAGCGAGGCGGGGGTGGGCCAAGCAATTACCAAAGGCCTTGATCAGTATCTTTTCATCGATGTCATCAATTTGAGCCACCTGTTTGTGGAATCGCTCGCTGTACTCTTTCATAGTCTCCCCCTTTGCCTGCTTCACATCCATGAGCTCTATTGTTTCCCTTTTTACCTTTTTACTGGCCGCAAAGTATTGCTGGAATTCCTCGGTTAGTTGTTTGAAACTGGAGATCGACTGGGGTGGTTAAGACGAGATCCAGCTCAAGGCTCTCTTGGAGAGTGTTCCAGGGAATAAGTTGCACAAGGTGAGGGAGCTAATCCCCTGGGTGTTCATGGCGAACATGAACTTCTTAATGTGCTGAGCAGGGTCCCCAGTACCGTCGTACTTCTCCACCGCTAGGGCGATGAAGTGGGGCAGGAGTTTAGCTCTACGGATCTTCTCAGAGAAGGGGTATAGGCTCATGTCGATGGTGTCATCTTCTTCCTCCTCGATAGTGATTAAGGCCTCCCCTCGGGTGCCTCTTTTCCCGTCATTGCTTCCGGCCACATCCCGACCCTTTAGAAGATCTATCACCTCTGACATTTCCTCCAACTTTCGCTGGAACTCCTCGTCTCTCTGCATCAATTCCTGTTGCAGGAGCTCGTTTCCTTCCACGATTTTTTTGTCGATGGATCTGGTGAGGCTCGTCAGCATGTTCTCCAAGTCTTTTTTGGAAATGGAGTCATGGGTTGCCTCGGGTCCAGTACTTCCGTCGTTGGTTTGCAGATTTTTCCTTGTCCTGGGTGCCATTTTCATACCTAACCTGCAAAAACACTGTTTCGTTCTTAGATGTGTCAACTTCGTATGTTCTCCAAAGTTATTACTCTCGTCGGTGGGCTCGTGGTTGCTAGATCTGAGCTGTTCCTTTCCCATAGACGGCGCCAAATGAAATGGTATAGATCCCTAGACTCTTAAACAGCCCTCTCGCGTAATTCACTAGTTGGAATTCTAATCTATCGTCGAGTTCTACCGAGTTACCTTGTTACCGAATAAGGAGACAAAGATTCGTAAACCATGCAACAGTGGAAATTCTCAGGTATAGTTCGCGTTCCTTTTATTGAGGGGTGAACCCCTATTTATAGTGTTTCTCACAGGCCTTCTGGCTTATCACATTGTGCCAGCCTGGCACAAAAATATCTTGGTAGGCCTACAAAATATCTGATAAATATCTTATCCTAACTTCCTTACTTTCGATCGCTACCTGTATTTGCTTTATTCCCCTATCAACCGGTCACACACGACCGGTCGCTATTCATGCTATATGGTGACCGGTCACAGGCGACTGGTCGCTTCTTATACTACATCTTACATTCCTGGCGATCGGTCACTCTCTACGCTATGTAAGGATGAGTAAGCATTGTAACCTGTAACCTCGAAGAACAATGAGGACAAAGTTCTTAAGGGGGGTAGATTGAAATACCCCGACCATAAATATGGCGATTAAATTATTCTAATAGGTATTTAAGAGCCTAATAATGATTAAGAAATATTGGTAAGAGGAAATAAATCCAAAGAAATAAAGAAACGCTTAAAAAGCGAAAAACGCTAAATAAGCGTTAAATAACCACAGGAGGTATGAGATCTCGGTTAGCATATTATATGGATTCCTAAGGTTTAATAAGTCCTAAATAAAATATGGGAACAACTCCCGAAGAAAACGGATCCAAATAATGTATTAAAACGCTAATAGAGCTTTAGCGTACGTTTTTCGAGAAAACCCGAAAACGTGACTTTAAGTGGTCGAACGAACCCGTAAAAATTATAAATCATTAAATAACAATAATTAACCATTTATGGAAGCTTAATAACCAATAAAATTAAAGAAATGAGAAAATTCCGGAAAACGGGTTCCGGTTAGTAAAAACTGTAACCGGGAAGTAGTGGGGTGAGAGTGTAATTAAATAAAACTAGTGTGTCCACATTTGTAAATAAAAAGCAAAAAAAAATGAGTGTGTGTGTGTTGGTCGTAGCCCCCCCTCTCTCACACACCCTCTTCACTTCCTAATATGCTAAAAGACAAATAAGAAAAGTAAAAAGTAACCCCCATACTCTCTCTCACCTCACTCTCTCTTTTCTCTTTCTCCTTTCTTCCTCACCCAACGATTCCTCCCTCCTCTCTCTGCTGGGGGCAATTTCTTGAGCTTCTCCAACAACAACAATGGCTTCCCTTCTTCATCCTCATGCTCCATCCTCATGTAAGCTCCAAATCGAAAACAAATTACATATTTGAACTCCTTTCATTCTCCTCTACACTTCTCTCTTTTCAAAATCCAAAAATGAGGAAGTTCATTTTCGTGGGTATACCCCATTGGTGAAGAAAATAGCATCAATGTGTAGCTTGGAGTCTTCTCTTTCCAACAAGGTAAAAATCTACATGAAAAACTCATATTTCCTTCACTTTCCTTCACAACCGATTTTTGCCCCATTGTAACACTCCATTTTCTCTCTCTCTCTTTTGAGCACAATATCAACCTTGCAATGGTGGTGGATTCACCTTCTTGAACCAAGGGCTAAAACCCCTCCTAAAGGCTTCAAAAGGTAAACCGTAGAAATTTGTCTAAAACATCTCAATGAGTTAGTATAAATCTAAGGGTTAGTATATTAATTATAATTGTTTTGTATGCTATGGGTGATGGGAATGGAGTTTGGCAACTCCATTCCCCACAAAACCGATTGGTGCAAGAAGAGAGGAAGAGGAGAATTGAAAAGGAATTGAAGGAAATAAGAGCCTTAAGGTAAGAGCTCCTTCTTGATGCTCAATTTATTGCATTAGAGTAATGGGAATGGGTAAACAAATAAAAGAACCTAAACTATTGTATTAGTATTGGAGTTTATGAAGTTTTGAGTATTTGGGAACAAGTAAGTAAATTGTAGGCCTTAGAGCCAAGTATATGTGTATGAGTATTGGTTATTGATGTTGGATGGAGTATTGATGTATTGTGATGGTTTATATAGCTTTGTGTGCTGGTAGGACCCTTGTATGGGTGTGGCTAGATTAGGAATGAATTTGATGAAAACTGTGTATGTGGAGAAGTAAGAAAAGTAGGTGAACTATAGCGAAATTTCGGTAGGAATTAGGTATTTAAGAATGACTTGGTGAATGGGAGAACCAAGGTGTATATTGGAATGAGTAGGTATGTTTAGTAGTGATGAAGTGTAGTTGTAGTGTGAGAAATAAAAAGTGCAAAATCTGTAGCAAGTGTATTAACATGCATTGGAGAAGTTAGGAAAATTAGTATGTAAGATTGGTAAAGAGAGTGTTGGACTTGGGTATAGATATTGTAGTGGCTGGAAATGAATTGGAATGGTAAGGTGGCATTAGGAGAGGGAACTAGGCATGGAGGAAATAAGAACCAAAATCTGTAGCAAAACCACTGGAAAATAATGTAAGTGCTGGAATGAAAATGTGGTGAATTAGTGTGTGAATTAGTATGAAAAGGAGTAAGGAGTTGGTAATGGATTTGAACATATTTAGGAGCTTAATAGGTGCTTAAACATGTGGGAATAATGTAGGAACCATTAGGATTAATTGGGCAAAGTGTGGAATGTAACAGATTTTTAAAACTGCAGGTCTGTAGAAAATGTAGCAGGGTCCGGGACTTAAGTCCAGGACTAAGTCCCGGACCAATGTAAATTCAGGCCGAGAGTTGTATGTGAAGGGTGGTCCGGGACTTAGGTCCTATAATACCCGACCACCCATTAAAACTACCCGAGAATTTACATAACTGGAGGTCCGGGACTTGATTAGGGTGCAAGGACCCGGACCACCTTGAAATTTTGTTCGAGGGTAAAGGCTAGCTCTGGTCCGGGACTTGACATATGTACAAGGACCCGGACCATGTGCAAAAACGACCCGAGAGTTCAGACCATGGTGGTCCGGGACTTAAGGCCTGGACAAGGTCCCGGACCAGCCCAGAAAAGTAAGAATAAGTTTGTAAAGTGGCTTTTAAGAAAGGTTAGTGAATGGTAATGTTAGTAGACGATAATTAGTACTCATTAATGATGTTAAAGGTCATTAAAGTATAAACAGTATGAGGAGTAATTAAGGAAGTTGTAAGTTTATAAACATTAAGCTAAACGAAAACACGGGACAACGGGTAAGTAGGAGCGAATATGTATGTAATGTAATGCGTAGTTTGATTGAAACCGTTTGGCATGTAGCCAGGGGTTCAAGCATAGAACTCGAGAAACAAGTACGAACTAAGGAACAAGAAGGCACTCGGGAAAATAAATTGCAGAAAAAGGTATGATTTCTTCATGCCTGTATCCTAATCTGGTTACCCCGATTTGAGCTTATTTGATCACCCCAAATAAGATAAATGCATGATCGACTATATTGCACCTACTTGTGCTTGATTTATGTGTTCTTGATATTTATTGCCTAGAACACTAGTTTGTATAATTCATGAAATATATGAATGATGATGAAGTGTATTTTTACCGGTATTGTATTGTGTATTGTATTGTATTTTGTATAGATGTGCACTTGAACATTTTTTGTGTATGTGGCTTGGATGTTGACTTCTGCTGATTCCTACTACCTAACACCTACTTAATGTGAGTAAATTGGAATAGTAAATCCGATATAGCTTCGGCCACGCGTGAGGATGAGGAGACACAAGAGGTTGGATCCGATTCCTGACTCTTAAACTGGTCCGGGCCCAAACCCTTAAATGGTAGCATCCCGGATTGGTGGTCAAGTAAATCCCGGTGGTGGGACGGAGTAGTCCCCGGGCCGGAGGTCCCGACGACTTAACATGAGTAAGAGTAAGTAGTATGTATGAGTATGAGTATGTATGCGTAAGTATGTGGAATGAGTCAAAGAGTAATCTCCACCCGATTAACCCGGGTGGACCAACATGAGCTAACAAGGATGGTGTATTGTGTATGTATTGTATATGTATTGTATATTGTGGATTCGGGAAAGGTAAGTATGTAACTGTTGACTCGTATGGTTTACCTTATATGTATTGAAGTGTATGTATGTATTCCTTGTGTAAAGTATTGCGGTATTATGTATGAAGGCATGTATGCATGTAAGTATGAATAAAATGAACTGCATGTATTCGACCAAGTGGTCGGCGTACCCTCACTAGTACGCGGGGTATGCGGTTATCATGTTCAGCGAAAGCTGACCCCTTTGGGGGAACATTTTTAGTGTGCAAGTACCCGATGCGGATATGGTCAAGGTAAGAGACCGGTGACTAGACTTGGACAGTTAGTAGTAGAATGTAGAGGTGTACTAGGTGGCACACCCTTGTACTTAGGAAGTAAGTAGTTGTGAGGAATGGGTAGATGTAGACTCTTAATGAGTATCTATGAAATTGAAAGAGGTGTTGTATTTGTATAAGGATCTTAGTAAAACTCGGTGTATTATATCGTGTTGAACTTATGGAGTATTGTAATGGATGGGAAGTTCTAGTATTTGATTTGGTAATTGGAGTATGTATTGTAAGTGTGTAGTACTCGGATATTCCGGTCCATCAGACCGATGCTGTATGTAGTAGTAGTAGTAGCCTTGTTAGTCACGTGGGGGGCTAACGGCATTGTATCACCCAACGTTGAGTATGTAAGTATCCGCTGCGTGAGTCTGGATTGTATAAGAAGATTGGACGGTAATGACAAGATTAGCGGTAGGGGTGTTACAAAAAGTGGCTTCAGAGCGAAGTGTCGCTCTGATGACTGGAAATACCGAGTCTAGGAAATACCGAGTTAGGAATTAGAAGCTTAGGGCTAAGGGCTGAGTGTTAGCATTGAGATATGCTAGTTAGGAACTCCCGGTGAGTACCGGATACCTACAATACTAGACCCGCCCTCCGCAAACCCCTTTGTATAACTTGGGAAAATGCGCCAGAGAGAAGGAAAGTCCTCTCATACTAGGGGAAACCCGATCTGGCAGTTGTTAAATAATCATACAGTGAACAAGAACCCGACACATAGTAGATTCCAAGAAATGGAAGTCCCGGAGATGGATCCCGGTTGAACAACAATACCCGCACTTAATAGCGGTAGAATGAGCACTCCAACCATAAGGAGGCTGTAACTTACAACAGCATGGGGCGACATGCTAAGCAGTCGCGAAACCTGACTGACCAACCAGCAGCAAGAAAAGAAGCACTAAGCGTGCAACAGAGCGGAAAAAGGAGCAGTAACAAAACCCGAGACACAAGTCTACGGGATAGTAATACCTAAATAACACCACCAACGGTACGCTAACTGACTACGGACATAGTCAGGAGTGGTTACCTCCAAAACTACAACGCCAAAAGGTTATAATAGCTGGCCGACATAGCTTACACAGCTACAAGAATATCCACGGGATATGAACCGATAGGACTACAAGAGTAGTGCCTAAACAAGCTGAGGCTCAATAACCACGGTAAACCTGTGGGAACGAGCAACAAGGAAAAACACAAGACAAATAAATGAGAATCTCCAAGGATTGGAGAAATATCCCGATTAACGACAACCATGTCAAGATCATGGAGAAGTTGCTTAAGGGATCGAGTATCCCAAACATAGATCAATAAGATCAAGAGAAGAGTCAACAATACCATCAAATACAAGCGGAAACCATACCAAGACCGGTATAGGATTACCCAAAAATCACCAGTACCACGCACTTGCCACGACAAGTGCGGTAAGAACAGGAACATGTAGAGGAACTCTAACATACCACAGGTACATAGTAATGTACCGTGACTGCAATGAAGCGACTACAGGAATAAACATCCTAACAACTGTAAGCATGGAATCTTGGAAGGGCTTGACGGCCTGACCATTGCACAAAGAACATACCAGTCAGCAAGAAGCTGGACTAGGTCAAGACCTCAAACATGGCCACACCATGAGAAACTTCTTTTAACCCGAACTATGGTTTTAAAACCCAAATCTTTCTTTCAAACTACATACCTTCTTTTAAACCTTGGATTTTAAAACCAAACCAACATAATTACAGTGAGTATCATAGAATGATACAAGAGGAATTGACAATAGAATACTTCACCTAGGCGTGTGACGAGCACTACAAGTGTACCCAATTACGGGATGTGGGATGACCGCACTCCGAAGGAGCTTGCGGGCCTGACATATAGTTAGGTAAGTGGTAACGTATCAACACGGTACCCCACGTATGTATACATGTGGTGTACGAAACACGGGAAGTAGTCAACTCCGCTCTACGGACCAGGAGTAAGTTCAAACCCGAATAGCTGGACACCTCAGACGATCAAGGAGAAGCAACTCAGCTAAGTAATTAGCATAAAAGAACTCAGAGAATCCATCTGAGGATAAGGAATAAGAATTAGATGTGCAAAAAGCACAGACTAATAAGTATAGACACGGGATATGTCTCGAAGACATCAAGAAAATACATGGCAGCTGGGAAGTATACCCAGCCTGAACACCATAAGGAAAATGCCTAATGTGAACACCGCAATGTTCAATGAACGGGATGAGGATCCCAAGAACAATTGCCAAGACTACCAAGGAGCGTAATCCATCATTGGAGAGGATATTAAACCGAGTCTGAAGCACTAGGAGCAAGTATAAACGGTCTACCCAACGACGGGGGACGCTATAACCCAAAAGGGAATAGCTTAAATACAATACCACAAGGCGGTATAGTAGACACAACATATCGTAAACATTAGCCGGATGTAACGGCATAACTAACAA
Source organism: Limonium bicolor (assembly GCA_023374045.1). Classification (NCBI taxonomy): domain Eukaryota; kingdom Viridiplantae; phylum Streptophyta; class Magnoliopsida; order Caryophyllales; family Plumbaginaceae; genus Limonium; species Limonium bicolor. The sequence goes on along the minus strand of CM041777.1, from coordinate 427,745,729 downwards.
CACTCAGGAGCAACCCTTGAAGGGTGTCTGAGATAACAACAGTTGAACAAGCGTCATGATAAGAGCACATGAGCTAGAATGAACATTCGGTTAGAACACCGAAGGGATTTCACTTAACAGGAAATACCCTAAATTACCTAAAGGCCCGAACTAACACCAGATTGCCTAAGGGGTCTCCTATGAACGGAAGCGTGACGTCACGACATACCATGGAGCCTAGCAATACCTCAAACCTATGGGGTATACATGGAGTGGAAACATGCATAAGCAGCTTGCAAAGAGCATAGCTTGCAGCAATAAGGCTTAAAAGCCATCAACCAACTAGGTTATGTAAACCTTAACGGTTGCATAACCCACACCATTCGATAACAAGACTTGCAAAAGGTATTGTCTCATACAACAAAGAAATCAACAACTGGACCATCAGTTCAAACCCAACATCCTGAGTGGCTTGGAGTAATGGCCAACTCAGTGTCACTGTCACTAGAGTTTCAGTCTAGTATACATTTGACAAGCTTTTAATTACCTTCATGCCTTCTGTGGATATGGTAACACAGAGGCATAAGAATCGTAATAGTGCCAACACTGGCCTAGTCCATACTTGGACACTACGGGAAACTTAAGCAAGATACTCTCGTTAACCAAAGATCACCAATGTGGCGAAGATGTGAACCCTTAGAAAGGCTTCCATCTATTATAACAGAAAAGCCTACGCATATAGGTATTGCCAAGGGGCGACAGAATAAGGAAATGAGATTTCCAAACCATTATGACTTAAGGAGTAAGCATACTCCATATGCACTCAAGCGTGTGGTGAACCATTGTGTAAACACCAACATAGCAAACCTTGTCATTAGACCTATGAGTGGAGACAAACCCCTCAACAAGAACTTCATCTACCAAAGACAGAATACTCTCCAATTGGAGAACGGGACCAGAAAACCCTTGAAGTTTCTTGGGGTGTCCCGGTGATGTACACACAAGTAGAACTACACAGCTGGAGCCTATAGCCAATGCTCAGCACTGGGAAACAGTAATCGTCAGAAACCATCAATGTGAATACACATTGAACACCACGAATGACTAACGCTCAAGAGAGCTTATAACCCGATGAATTACCTCATCCTTGGTCAACCAAGATACTTTGTAAATTGTATCATAAATGATGATAGAATATGAGGTAAGCTAACCTACACATAAAACCTAGGTTGAATAAGACATCTCCACATGGGGAAGACAATAACATTGCGGTATGCTACGACAACCGTCATACATATGAACTAGGAACCTCCTAGTGTATTTACACCATAAGGAAATGGTGCCAATGTCAATGGTAATAGGTAAAGAGGAACTACCACAGTAACAGAGACAATAAGAACAATGTTGTACAATGAGTAAGAATACGGTGCGCAGTAAGCGACCGCTATGAGGAAGTAGCAGGTAATAACACGGAGTATAAGCATGAGATGACAGGCAGAAATATTAATTCCTATCACATAAGTGACTTACTGTCAAGCGTTTATGCCTCTGCACTCTGTATGACTGAGTGTTTTGGTATTGCACTTGTGCAGCTAATGATCTAATGGGATGGCTAAGGATATGGAGAATGTAAACCGTAGTAAACCTTTCTTTTCACCAACAAACACGGCATAAGCCAGTTAAGCAAGCTTAGCAACAAACTATGCGGCCTATTGCCAAAGAAGCATGAAGAGTGTAAACACACTAACAATCACAAGATGTGAATTCCATTGGAATAAAAGGTGAAAGGAGACTTAAGAGAGTCACTAGGACCGACGCATAGAAAATGCAAGGTCATACAAGTAAGGAACACTTGTACTGAACCAGAGAAACTGGTGTACTTCAGAAGCTATTGACATCAGATGAAGCACTACAACTAGGTAGTGACTTAACCTCACCCGACAATAAATCGGAGGAGCTTATCAAATGTTGGGACATCGAGGTGTTGCAGAGATAGACTTTCACCGTGACAGAGTCAATCATCACTTGACATACACAAAGAGTGAGCCTCTTCGATAGAGTCCGACACAACAAAGAAGACCTCACAGACTCTCTCGTGCGGTTGCGGAAAATCAGGAGTTAACTCGGAACACCTTACGTGCCACAACGGTCATGAAGGTCTTCCTCAACATCCGAAGATCGCGGCCCAAGCAAGAAGACCACTTCAGAGCCGTTGGGAGTTGTCCACTAAGTTAGTTCCGGTATTCTCGGAACTAACTCCTTCGACCTGCTGTTGTGCTTAGAGTATAAATAAGATATGTAATAGTCAGTTTTCTGTGCGCTTTCTTTGAGGATCATTTCAGAGCTTAGAGAGAGAAAGAGAATCACATTGTAAGTCAAAAAGGAGAGAGATTACGTACCAAGTTAGTTAGCACCTTAAGATAGACTCTACCTAGGAAGTTCCTAGTTTCATTACACTTACCATTGTTCTGATTAGAGAGTGTGTTAGGTAAGTGAGTGAAAACCGCTAAGTAGATCTATTCTACTTAGTGGGCATCTGTAAGTTGTTTTGTTTGACCAGGAAATGAAATAGCTTATTTGTGTATCTTGCTGAGTTCCACAGAGTCCTTCTTTCCTTTTATTGTTTCGCTACAATTACCGCAAAAGTCTTCCGTATCATTAGTTTAGTTAATTCGATTGAGTGCCTCTACCTCACAGAGTGCCTCTCAGTTAAGAAGGCTGATTGAGTCAAACCAATCCTTAGACTCACACCTTTGATTGGTTTGAGTTAGCCACCCGATCCTACACGTGGTATCAGAGCCTTGCTTAGGCTAACAGTCAATCAACGAAGCAATGGCAGACCTCTTCGCCAATCAAAACAACAAAATGCACTTCGAGCATCCCAGACTCACCTCCACCAACTACGAACACTGGAAAAATGAGATCGAGCAACACATTGAGTCTGTCAACTCCGAGCTTTGGGAAATAGTCACTGGAGGAGATCTTGTAGTCAATCCAGACCGATCCACATGGACTGCTGCAGATCGCAAGAGGTGCGAGCTGAATCGTCAAGCATCACGCGCAATATACACCTGCTTGTCCATCCCAGAACAAAGGAGAGTAAATCACTGTAAGTCCGCTAATGAGATCTGGACACTCCTTCAAGCAACTCACGAAGGAGTCACTGAACTAAAGAAGTGCAAAGCTCAAGAACTTCGAATGGACTATGAAAATTTTCTGCAGAAACCCGGTGAGTCTCTGGAAGAAGTGCTTGATCGTTTCTATTTACTAACCACTACTATGCAGGAAGTTAGCATCCTACCAGATAGAGAGAGTGTCTTGCACAAGTTGCTGGACAGCCTGAGAGAAGAATGGGCAGAAACGGTAATCTCTACCAAAGCATGCAAGGACTTATCTAAATGGAGTTGTCAAGACCTAGGTTCCTATCTACAATCCGTAGATAAATATAAGAAGAATGTTCGAAAGAAGTGTGGTAATACTTCTTCTCCCTCTTCTAGTAAGACTACCCCTTTGAATGACCAAGCCTTGCAGGTTAATTCGACTCAGTTAACTCAAGAAGGAGCCTATGTTGCTGATACTCAAATCAGACAAGCTAAGGCTGAACTGGTGGACATTATTGTTGAGGAAAGTGAGGCTGAGACTATGGAGGACTTTGTCTTCATAGTCAAGAACTTCCGAAAATTCATGCGTAACCAACCTAATCGACAGAGTCGGTCGTTCTCGAACACCTCTAAACAAGTTTTCAATTCTGTCACTTGTTTCAACTGCAATAAACCCGGTCACTTCAAGAAGGACTGTCCTTTACTCAAGAACCAGTATGGAAAATCTCAAGGGAGATCGCTGATGGCAGCTGTTGGATGGGGCGATTCAGACTCCGACGATCCAGACATAGAGTCCAGCGGATTGGTATGTCTAATGGCACATGATACGACGGAGTCCATGATTCCTGATAATGAGGTAACTCGTTCTCACCTTGAAACAGACCTTTACCGTATTTCTCCTATGGGATTTATGACTTTAATTGCTAAAATTGTCTCCGAGAACAACTCTCTCAAAGCAAGTCTTACCAGCAAGATAACCGAGCTATCTGAGGAACTCGAAATCTCAAAAAGTCTTATGTATGCACTAAGAGATGAAGCTGAGGAACACAAAACCATCTCTTGCTCTCTCAGGTTAGATCTACAAGAATCAAGGCGTCATGTTGATTCCCTTCAAAAGGAACTTCATGATACCTTAGAATGCACTCAGTTTAAACAGGGTGACCAGAAAGAGTCTCTCACCCTGATCGACTCCCTCAAACAAGACCTCACCATTTTTACTGACAAGTGCTGTTCTCTTCAAAATGATCTTAATGCCTCTGAATCCAAAAACATATCCCTAAACACCACTATCAAAAATCTCACTCAAAGACTGAAGAAAAGGAGCACGCTCTTTCCCTTAAGCCAGTCAAGTTTATCAAACAAGTCACCTCCTCCGAATTACCTGAGTGGGCCAACTCCAAAATCAAAGAAATTAGCCAAGATCGAGATACTCTTCGTTCCAAGGTAGAACAACTCTCTCACCAGATTGTAAATCTACAATCCGGAGTTCGATCCACTCAATCCACGCCCAAGTGGCACAAAGGTAAGTTCGACATTCCAAAGAATATGTCCAAATCCGACAACAGAGCCAAACGATATCAAGAGAAAGAAAAATTTGATTCTTGGTGGAAAGGACAACAGAAATACGTCAATCTTCCACCAACCAAAATTTGTGGCTACTGCGGGAGTCTTGGACATCGGGACAGTGCATGCGATAAACTGAACAGAGATCTCTCTTTTAATGTCAAACGTGTTAAAATGATACTTGAAGCACGAGAAAAATTGAAACAGTCTGGCTCGAAAAGGGAACCCAAGTACATCTGGGTTCCCAAATCTAACAAATGATCTGTTCTTTTGTAGGTGAAGGCGAATGGAGACAACTGGTACTTGGACAGTGGATGCTCTCGTCACATGACTGGAGATCCAAATCAATTCAATTCGCTTTCATCCTACCAAGGAGGTAAGGTTACTTTTGGAAACAACAACCAGGGTGAAATCGTGGGAGTTGGATCCGTAGGTAACCCCTCAAAATTTAAAATTGATGGAGTCCATCTGGTCACTGGACTCCAGCATAGTTTATTAAGCATCTCTCAAATTTGTGATAGATTCAATTTGGTACTTTTCTCTTCTTCGGATTGTAAGGTTTATGATGAGCGTACAGGTTCACTAAAAGCTGTGGGACGTAGAGAAGGCAATCTCTACAAAATGTGCTTAAACTCCATTAACCCAGACGACCAAGTCTGTCTCAATGTGCATTCCAAAAACTCACTGCTGTGGCACTCCAGACTTGGCCACGCAAATCATAGGCTGTTGAACAAACTCAAAAGCAAGGACTTGGTGATTGGTTTACCAGACACCACCTTTGACACAGACTCTGTCTGTGAAGCATGTGTAAAAGGTAAACACACCCGGTCCTCCTTCAAAAGTAAGCCTACTCTCTCTACTAGCTCTCCACTAGAACTACTACACATGGATCTTGTTGGCCCCATGCGTACACAAAGCAGAAGCGGTAAGAGGTACATCCTGGTCATAGTTGATGACTATTCCAGGTGGACCTGGGTCATTTTCTTATATACCAAAGATGAAACTTTTACGGAGTTTGCCAAACTCCATAAAATGCTTGTCAACAAATTTTCATTTACTTAAAAACCCTGAGAACGGACCAGGGTACTGAATTTTGCAACAAGTCGTTTGATGAGTTTTGCAGGGATAACGGAGTGGATCACCAAATATCATCAGCACGTACTCCAGAACAAAACGGAGTAGTTGAACGCAAGAATAGAACCTTGGTAGAAATGGCTCGCACCATGCTCATTGACAGTCAACTCACTCCATCTTATTGGGCAGAAGCCGTTAATACAGCTTGCTATGTGTTAAATCGTGCGTTGATTCATCCATTCCTTCACAAGACACCCTATGAACTACTCCGTCAACGTAAACCAAGTCTTATACACCTCAGGCGTTTCGGATGTAAGTGCTTTATTCACAATAATGGTAAGGACAACTTGGGTAAGTTCTCTCCTAAAAGTGATGAAGGTATTTTTCTTGGCTATTCTTCTAAAAGCAAAGCTTATCGTGTTATCAATCTGAGAACTCAATGTTTAGAAGAAAGCCCACATGTCAAGTTCGATGAGTCCCACAACGTTGGCTCATCTTCTGATCAACTTGACTTTGCCCCCGATGATTTTCTCACCGATCCACACTTCATCACTGTACCAATAGGAAGACTCCCTGAGTCCCACTCCATCACTCCTCATGATTCCCCAGCAAACAAAAACAATTCATCAGAATCACTGACTCAGACAATAACCCAGAGACACCCTTACCACAAAACTTGAATTTTGACTCCTCTGACAAAGACACACCCCCTCCTGCTTCACGTCGCCAGTTCCAGCAAAATCTGCTCACCCTCCTGAAAACATCATTACAGACCCAAACACCGGTGTTCAAACACGCCTACAAGCTATGCAAAATCTCTGTGCCTTTGGTGCGTTTCTGTCTAGTACTGAACCAAGAAATGTCAAAGAAGCACTCCTTGATAGTGATTGGGTTACTGCTATGCAGGAGGAACTCAATTCCCTCCAGCGACATGCTGTCTGGGAGTTAGTTCCTCGCCCCACGCATCAACAAGCCATTGGTACTCGTTGGGTCTTTCGTAATAAACTTGATACTGCAGGCCAAGTTTTCAGGAATAAAGCTCGATTAGTCGTTCAGGGCTACAATCAAGAAGAAGGGATTGATTATGATGAAACCTTCGCTCCAGTAGCTCGTCTTGAAGCAATTCGCATGTTCATTGCGTTTGCTGCTTACAAAGGTTTCCAATTATATCAAATGGATGTTAAGACAGCCTTCCTTCACGGCTACATTGATAGAGAAGTCTACGTCGAACAACCTCCAGGGTTCACAGACTCCGTCCATCCCGACTACGTTTACAAACTGTGTAAGGCCCTTTACGGACTGAAACAGGCTCCACGCGCCTGGTATGAAAGACTGTCTACATATCTATTGCAAAATGGTTTCTCTCGAGGTAATGTAGATAAAACGCTCTTCATTCTACACTCATCACATGACTTACTTTAGTACAGATCTATGTTGATGATATCATTTATGGTTCTACAAATCACACCCTCTGCGACCATTTTGCTAACCTTATGAAGCAAGAGTTTTCCATGAATGAGTTAGGTGAGCTCAAGTTCTTCTTAGGATTACAAATTCAGCAGGAAAAGGACGGGATCAAGATTCATCAACAAAAGTATATCAAGGAACTCCTTGATAAGTACAACTAAAAAATGCCAAGAGTATGTCCACACCAAGCTGTACATCTGCCAAACTGCATCCTGATGATGACGGAGTCGGCGTCAATGCCACGAATATAGAGGAATGATAGGGTCCCTCTTGTACCTGACTGCCAGTCGCCCAGACATTCTCCATGCAGTCTGTCTTTGTGCTCGCTTCCAAGCAGCACCAAAACAGTCTCACCTCAAAGCAGTCAAGCGTATCTTTCGCTATCTTAAAGGTACAAGTACACTCTATCTATGGTATCCACGATCTCCTACTTTTACTTTATCTGGATATAGTGACTCTGATTGGGCTGGTTCTCTCCAAGATCGAAAGAGTACTTCAGGTAATGCACAGTTCTTGGGTCTTTGCCTGTTTCATGGTCCTCCAAAAAACAAAACTCCGTAGCATTGTCTACAGCGGAGGCAGAGTATGTCTCTGCTGCAGCATGTTGCTCCCAACTCCTTTGGATGAAACAACAACTTCAAGACTATCATGTCACCCAAGAACAAATCCCAATCTTTTGTGACAACAAAAGCACAATCAAAATATCGAAAACCCAGTCCAACACTCAAGAACCAAACACATCGAGATACGTTTTCACTTCTTGAAAGACTGTGTCGAGAAAAAGCTTATCCAACTTGACTTTGTGCCCACAGAAGATCAACTTGCAGATATTTTTACTAAACCATTGTCTACAGCGAGATTCGAAGCACTACGATCAGCAATCGGATTGACTCCGTCTACCTAGACGGTCGCATCTCCTTGCCCCTACCGCAATCTTCAGCAGGTACTCCCTCATGTCTCATAGAGTCTGTCTTTGTTTGCACTTGAATCAGTGAAATGTGTTTTATTACTTAGCACGCCTACTACTCTAGCGCTACTATCCACGTCATCCATCCGCACCTAACCCGCCTAAATCGTCGCCCTTCATCTCACCCTACCATGACGTCGCCACATTTATCGCACCTGACACACGAAATCTGCAACTTCCAGCCTTATATCTATCACCCGTCCACTCCTTCTCTCTCACTTCAACTCTTTACACCTGAGCTTCCTTCAACTTCCAAATGGCCGGCATCAACTTCTCTGGAATCAACATCCCAGCCGATATTTTCGCCGATCCCATTCGCCTTCAGGCGTATCTACAAGCGATGGCAAACCCTAATCCACCTACACTCACCACCACCACCACTACATCTCCCACTAAAACCACCGCTACTTCTTCGCCCACACACTCCTCCACACCACCACCTGACACCGCGACCCATCCACCCATCAAACACCGCCATCTGCTGCAAGAACAGAGATTCTTGACACCGACATTGAGGAAGTTACCCCAATCCAAACCCTACCACCATCCCCAACCCCACAAGCTGACAACCCTCCCGCCGAAAATCATCCAACTGATCAGCCACAAGCCCATGCCAGCAAACCACCGACCAAATCTCCTACACCAACCCCACCAGCATCACCCGCTAAATCCGCAAACCACCACAACAACCTCCACCCAAAACCCGCAAGCGAAAAGGCCAAACCTCAACCCGACCCACAGCAAAAAGAATCCTCCGTTCCTCTGTCAAGGCCCAACATGTCTCCTCCGGTTCCGGTGAATCGTCTCCCGTCCAAGAACTGCCCACAGCCAGTCACGATGCCTCTACTGGTGCTACCTCCGCCAAAGATCAAAAACCACCAAAACCGCACCGACGGAGTGTGAAGGTAGACCCATTCACTCAACGGTACATGCTCGGGACCCTGCCTCGGAACGTAATATCGTCAGGGGTAAGTTCCTCGACTTTTCTTGGGCTCTGTCTTCCAACTTAGGGGAGTTAGTCACTATGCTAGAAATTCAGGGGTGGAAACACCTCTTCTGAGATTACAGAGTGGTATCCCACAGAGTCTGTCGACTTCTTCCAAAACCTTGTCATCCGTAACGGTGCTGCACAGTCTGTTGTTAATTCCACCCCAATCTTTTTGATCTTGCAAATTGTCCGAAATTCTTGGCGTCCCTGCCACTGGCCTGTCATTCTATGAAAAAGGAATCCTTCCTGAGATCCCCGGGGTACCACAAAACAAAATCTATCGCTTTTTCTCCTCCAAGAAAAAGATTGGCTCCCCCATACCCCGTGGTGATCTCTCCATCTACACCAACTCCTCCACATTTTGGTCATCAAAAATATTGTCCCACGAAAGAAGGAAACCTTATGGTCAACTGCTTGGACCACAATTATGTACTGCATCATCAATCGTCACTCTATCAATCTGGCACACATAATTCTCCATCACTAGCCCAGTCAGTCGACACCCCGAAACACTCCTTGGGGTACGTGTTCTGGTTGCCTCGCATATTCCAATTCTTTCAGGTACCCTTGGCGACTTCGACGCCAGAGTCCATCGAGGAAGCAGACACCATCAACCTGCGGTATCTGAATCGGCTGACTCAATCGACAAATCAAAGCTGCTGCCCCCACCATCTACTCCAACGACGGCGGGGACATCTACTTCTCAAGAGGCAGTACCTCAAGCTTCACTACTACCCCTCCTGGAGAAAGTAGAGCGCCTCATCGCACATGCAGCCGAGCTGATTCGGGGACGCGGATGATGGACCGACTCGCCGGAATAGAGACGACAGTGGCGGCCTTGCAGGACCACTCCTTGACATCCAATCCACCCTAACCCCAAACCCTTAGAATGACGTGGTTGTGTAGTGTTAGAACTTAGGTCGTTTTTAAGTTCTAAACACTTTTTAATGGTTTTTTGTGTGAATACTTTGACTGACTCTGTGATACTGTGGGCTTCCCCTCTGATGAAAGCAAAAGGGGGAAGCGGTGAATCCCGTCTGGTGTACGGGTTATTCTGTTGCTTGTTTAAAACTGCTTTTTGGATTGCGCTGCTGGACCATGTGGTCTAGTGTTTTTGACTGCCTTATATACTATCCTGCCTATTACACTGCTTATTTATCGTTTGCTTGCCTGGAGTCCCTCTCCGATCAAGGGGGAACCTAAATAGAGTCCTTGAATTTAGTTGCTACTGCTGCTATTAAGGGGGAACTTTGACAGGGTCGGTTCCCCTAGTCCTTGTGTTTTTATTTTCAGGATTGACTCCATCGGGATTCACGAAGGTTTGCTATCATCAGCAACAAGGGGGAAATTGTTGGGACATCGAGGTGTTGCAGAGATAGCCTTTCACCGCGACAGAGTCAATCATCACTTGACATCACAAAGAGTGAGCCTCTCGATAGAGTCCGACGCAACAAAGAAGACCTCACAGACTCTCTCGTGCGGTTGCGGAAAATCAGGAGTCAACTCGGAACACCTTACGTGCCACAACGGTCATGAAGGTCTTCCTCAACATCCGAAGATCACGGCCCAAGCAAGAAGACCACTTCAGAGCCGTTGGGAGTTGTCCACTAAGTTAGTTCCGGTATTCTCGGAACTAACTCCTTCGACCTGCTGTTGTGCTTAGAGTATAAATAAGATATGTAATAGTCAGTTTTCTGTGCGCTTTCTTTGAGGATCATTTCAGAGCTTAGAGAGAGAAAGAGAATCGCATTGTAAGTCAAAAAGGAGAGAGAATACGTACCAAGTTAGTTAGCACCTTAAGATAGACTCTACCTAGGAAGTTCCTAGTTTCATTACACTTACCATTGTTCTGATTAGAGAGTGTGTTGGGTAAGTGAGTGAAAACCGCTAAGTAGATCTCTTCTACTTAGTGGGCATCTGTAAGTTGTTTTGTTTGACCAGGAAATGAAATAGCTTATTTGTGTATCTTGCTGAGTTCCACATAGTCCTTCTTTCCTTTTATTGTTTCGCTACAATTACCGTAAAAGTCTTCCGTATCATTAGTTTAGTTAATTCGATTGAGTGCCTCTACCTCACAGAGTGCCTCTCAGTTAAGAAGGCTGATTGAGTCAAACCAATCCTTAGACTCACACCTTTGATTGGTTTGAGTTAGCCACCCGATCCTACATCAAACAATCGTGAAAGTACGAATAGTATACATAATAGATCACCAGAGAGCTGGTTATAATCTGTACTCATTGAGTTCAAACATGGTAAAATAATACCGCAATTGTCTAGTAAACCTTATTTCCATAATAGATGGATAAAAAGGTGATGTATAGCACGTTAAGGATGACACGAAGGGTGAGTAACCCAAGTTATCAGGGTCGCACAGCAGAAGCTAGTGGGCCCTAGCTAGGAGATAATGTACCTAGTAAGTATAGTAGAAAGGCTTTTAATGCCTTGAAGCCTAATAGGCTGGAACCGAATTAATTATGAGTTAAATAAACTCATATAGGAATCCTTGGTACAAGACTAAACCATTGTTATCACTAGGACCCTTTGACAAGGGTATATTATGTAACAAACCGTTAAGAAGCTAAAACGCTTCGGATTGCCTAAATTGAGTAACTAATGTTTAGTAATAATAACATATGGTAGATTACGTGGGCGTAATCCCTTTAAAGGGGGGTAGAGCGAAAACCGCTTAGTATAAGTTTCGTGAAGAAAACACATAAATGATAATGTGCATAGCACAAATGGGAAACGAATTGATGATTGATGCCTATGTTATATAAACATAAGTATTCATTCATATTGAAATTGTGGTAATTAGACATGTGAGATGCAAATACCATAGGATGGATATACCTACCTTGTAACACTACATAGGAGTATTAGTAAAAGAAAAGTAATGAGCAGTGGACGGTGCTCCACAAGTACCGTAACCTTTAAAGGAGTAGTACGAAATGAATGAGAGTAGTAGATGAATGAAGTCTGGGGGTAGTGTATACCTGGGTAAGTTATTGGAAGTAAATTGAAGATGACTGAAATTCATAGGCATTGCAATCCTTAGTAAGAATATTTGAGATGGCGGAAAGTAATGGAGGAAAGTAGCGAAGGTTGATGAAATGAGCACTTAGGTATCGAATCTCGGAGTAAAGTATTTGGGAAGTAGAGTGAGGATGATTGATGGATTAAATTCCATCCCTTGGAGTTGTATGAATTTATATTTATGACTAGATGAGTAAAAGATAGAAAATGGACAAAATCAAATTATTGGTTGTTTGAAACTGAAGTGGGAAGTCGAACTTGATCCTGATCAGATCAAGGGAAACCGAACACAATTTGGGGTGGAAAGATAGTTCGACACAGATGCTGATCACATCAGGGTCGAATGATTCTTGAAGCTCCCCTCAAGTGGTCACAAGAATCACACATAGGATAGAAGTAATGAATATAAATTGGAACTTGGAGTTGGATGCTTAAGAAAGATTTCTAATTAGCTGTTGGGAAGGATTTTCCTTAGACTGAGAATAAGGATTTGGTTGGAAGCTTATACCGGAGAAGACAGTAGTGTAACAAATTGTATTTTTCCAAGGGCAGCGGGACATAGAGGAGTCCTGTGTCTAGATGACCTGAGTGCCTGCGGGACCGTATGTGTATTGCATTGCTTCGGGGATAGCTTTGCATTGTATCTATGTGAAAACCTGGTAATATGGAACCAATGGTTGGTAGTAATGTGGATTGGAGTAATTATAGTACAATTGTAGAGTATGGAATGTAGAGACTGTGAGTAGTGGATTTGGGAACTGTAAGGAAGAAGAATGTGTGACTTTTGGTATTAGACATGTAAGGATGAGTAAGCATTGTAACCTGTAACCTCGAACAACTTTGAGGACAAAGTTCTTAAGGGGGGTAGATTGAAATACCCCAACCTTAAATATGGCGATTAAATTATCCTAATAGGTATTTAAGAGCCTAATAATGATTAAGAAATATTGGTAAGAGGAAATAAATCCAAAAAAATAAAGAAACGCTTAAAAAGCGAAAAACGCTAAATAAGCGTTAAATAACCATAGGAGGTATGAGATCTCGGTTAGCATATTATATGGATTCCTAAGATTTAATAAGTCCTAAATAAAATATGGGAACAACTCCCGAAGAAAACGGATCCAAATAATGTATCAAAACGCTAATAGAGCTTTAGCGCACGTTTTTCGAGAAAACCCGAAAACGTGACTTTAAGTGGTTGAACAAACCCGTAAAAATTAAAAATCATAAAATAACAATAATTAAGCATTTATGGAAGATTAATAACCAATAAAATTAAAGAAATGAGAAAATTCCGGAAAACGGGTTCCGGTTAGTAAAAACTGTAACAACCGGGAAGTAGTGGGGTGAGAGTGTAATTAAATAAAACTAGTGTGTCCACATTTGTAAATAAAATGCAAAAAAAAAAATGAGTGTGTGTGTGTGTGCTGGTCGTAGCCCCCCCTCTCTCACACACCCTCTTCACTTCCTAATATGCTAAAAGACAAATAAGAAAAGTAAAAAGTGACCCCCACACTCTCTCTCACCTCACTCTCTCTTTTCTCTTTCTCCTTTCTTCCTCACCCAACGATTCCTCCCTCCTCTCTCCGCTGGGGGTGATTTCTTGAGCTTCTCCAACAACAACAATGGCTTCCCTTCTTCATCCTCATGCTCCATCCTCATGTAAGCTCCAAATCGAAAACAAATTACATATTTGAACTCCCCTCATTTTCCTCTACACTTCTCTCTTTTCAAAATCCAAAAATGATGAAGTTCGTTTTCGTGGGTATACCCCATTGGTGAAGAAAATAGCAGCAATGTGTAGCTTGGAGTCTTCTCTCTCCAACAAGGTAAAAATCTACATGAAAAACTCATGTTTCCTTCACTTTCCTTCACAACTGATTTTTGCCCCATTGTAACACTCCATTTTCTCTCTCTATTTTGAGCACAATATCAACCTTGCAATGGTGGTGGATTCACCTTCTTGAACCAAGGGCTAAAACCCCTCCTAAAGGCTTCAAAAGGTAAACCCTAGAAATTTGTTTAAAACATCTCAATGAGTTAGTATAAATCTAAGGGTTAGAATATTAATTATACTTGTTTTGTATGCTTTGGGTGATGGGAATGGATTTTGGCAACTCCATTCCCCACAAAACTGATTGGTGGAAGAAAGAGAGGAAGAGGAGAATTGAAAAAGGAATTGAAGGAAATAAGAGCCTTAAGGTAAGAGCTCCTTCTTGATGCTCAATTTATTGCATTAGAGTAATGGGAATGGGTAAACAAATAAAAGAACCTAAACTATTGTATTAGTATTGGAGTTTATGAAGTTTTGAGTATTTGGGAACTAGTAAGTAAATTGTAGGCCTTAGAGCCAAGTATATTGTGTATGAGTATTGGTATTGATGTTGGATGGAGTATTGATGTATTGTGATGGTTTATATAGCTTTGTGTGCTGGTAGGACCCTTGTATGGGTGTGGCTAGATTAGGAATGAATTTGGTGAAAAATGTGTATGTGGGAGTAAGAAAAGTAGGTGAACTATGGTGAAATTTCGGTAGGAATTAGGTATTTAAGAATGACTTGGTGAATGGGGAGAACCAAGGTGTATATTGGAATGAGTAGGTATTTTAGTAGTGATGAAGTGGTAGTTGTAGTGTGAGAAATAAAAAGTGCAAAATATGTAGCAAAGTGTATTAACATGCATTGGAGAAGTTAGGAAAAATTAGTGTGTAAGAATTGGTAAAGAGAGTGTTGGACTTGGGTATAGATATTGTAGTGGCTGGGAAATGAATTGGAATGGTAAGGTGGCATTAGGAGAGGGAACTAGGCATGGAGGAAATAAGAACCCAAAATCTGTAGCAAAACCACTTGGAGAAATAATGTAAGTGCTGGAATGAAAATGTGGTGAATTAGTGTGTGAATTAGTATGAAAAGGAGTAAGGAGTTGGTTATGGATTTGAACATGTTTAGGAGCTTAATTAGGTGCTTAAACATGTGGGAATAAGTGTAGGAACCATTAGGAATTAATTGGGCAAAGTGTGGAATGTAACAGATTTTTAAAACTGCAGGTCTGTAGAAATGTAGCAGGGTCCGGACTTAAGTCCAAGACTAAGTCCCGGAGCAATGTAAAATTCAGGCCGAGAGTGTTGTATGTGAAGGGTGGTCCGGGACTTAGGTCCTATACAAGGACCCGGACCACCCCATTAAAACTAGCCGAGAATTACAGAACTGGAGGTCCGGGACTTGATTAGGGTGCAAGGACCCGGACCACCTTGAAATTTTGTTCGAGGGTAAAGGCTAGCTCTGGTCCGGGACTTGACATATGTACAAGGACCCGGACCATGTGCAAAAACGACCCGAGAGTTCAGACCACAGGGTGGTTCGGGATTTAAGGCCTGGACAAGGTCCCGGACCAGCCCAGAAAAGTAAGAATAAGTTTGTAAAGTGGCTTTTAAGAAAGGTTAGTGAATGGTAATGTTAGTATAAGATAATTAGTACTCAATTAATGATGTTAAAGGTCATTAAAGGTATAAACAAGTATGAGGAGTAATTAAGGAAGTTGTAAGTTTATAAACATTAAGGTAAACCGAAACAACGGGACAACGGGGTAAGTACGGGAGTAGCGAATATGTATGTAATGTAATGCGTAGTATTGATTGAACCGTTTGGCATGTAGCCGGGGTTTCAAGCATAGGACTCGAGAAACAAGTAAGGACTAAGGAACAAGAAGGCACTCGGGAAAATAAATTATAGAAAAAGGTATGATTTCTTCATGCCCTGTATCCTAATCTGGTTACCCCGATTTGTGTGCTTATTTGATCACCTAAATAAGATAAATGCATGAATCGGACTATATTGCACCTACTTGTGCTTGATTTATGTGTTCTTGATATTTATTGCCTAGAACACTAGTTTGTATAATTCATGAAATATATGAATGATGATGAAGTGTATTTGTACCCGGTATTGTATTTGTGAATTTTATTGTATTTTATATAGATGTGCACTTGAACAATGTATTTGTGTATGTGGCTTGGATGTTGACTTCTGCTGATTCCTAACTACCTAACACCTAACTTAAATGTGAGTAAATTTGAATGAGTAGAAGTCCGATATAGCTTCGGCCACGCGTGAGGATGAGGAGACACAAGAGGTTGGATCCGATTTCTGACTCTTAAACTGGTCCGCGGCCCAAACCCCTTAAATGGGTAGCATCCCGGATTGGTGAGTCAAGTAAATCTCGGTGGTGGGACGGAGTAGTCCCCGGGCCGGAGGTCCCGACGACTTAACATGAGTAAGAGTAAGTAAGTAAGTATGTATGAGTATGATTATGTATGCGTAAGTATTGTGGAATGAGTAAAAAAGTAATCTCCACCCGATTAACCCGGGTGGACCAACATGAGCTAACAAGGATGGTGTATTGTGTATGTAATGCGTATGTATTGTATATGTATTGTACATTGTGGATTCTGGAAAGGTAAGTATGTAACTGTTGACTCGTATGGTTTACCTTATATGTATTGAAGTGTATGAATGTATTCCTTGTGTAAAGTATTGTGGTATTATGTATGATGGCATGTATGTATGAATAAAATGAACTGCATGTATTCGACCAAGTGGTCGGCGTACCCTCACTAGTACGCGGGGTATGCGGTTATCATGTTCAGCGAAAGCTGACCCCTTCGGGGGAACGTTTTTAGTGTGCAGGTACCCGATGCGGATATGGTCAAGGTAAGAGACCGGTGACTACACTTGGACAGTTAGTAGTAGAATGTAGAGGTGAACTAGGTGGCACACCCTTGTACTTAGAAAGTAAGTAGTTGTGAGGAATGGGTAGATGTAGACTCTTAATGAGTATCTATGAAATTGAAAGAGGTGTTGTATTTGTATAAGGATCTTAGTAAAACTCGGTGTATTATATCGTGTTGAACTTATGGAGTATTGTAATGGATGGGAAGTTCTAGTATTTGATTGGTAATTGGAGTATGTATTGTAAGTGTGTAGTACTCGGATATTCCGGTCCATCAGACCGATGCTGTATGTAGTAGTAGTAGTAGTAGTAGCCTGTTAGTCACGTGGGGGCTGACGGCATTGTACACCCAACGTTGAGTATTTAAGTATCCGCTGCGTGAGTCTGGATTGTATAAGAAGATTGGACAGTAATGACATATTAGCGGTAGGGGTGTTACAGTACCAGAACAGTTGAAGTTGGGAGGAAGACTTTATTTCTCTCGAGGGTTCGATACCCACCTCTTTTAAGTAAAGGAGTTAACTACGTTATCTTCTGAGGGACTTATTACCCACCTCTTTTAACAAGGTCATTATACCTTCTCTATATCGACATACTCTTATACACCTGTCAGTCCCATTGTGTGGACCACGACTATTATCACATGATTACAGTTCATCTAACTCGACTTCTGAAGTCTTGTTCTATGTGACATTGTTGTCCTTGTATGGATACTTGTTATTATCATGTTATGCTTGTTTACAGCTTTACAAAGAAATGAACTGCATGTATTCGACAAAGTAGTTGGTGTGGCCCAGTAGCCGATGGGCTGCACGTTTTCCATACCAGCATTGTTTGCTGGGCCCCTTTGGGGGCACCCCCATTTTTCAAGTACCTGAAGTTTAAGAATTTACCACATCGAGTGTAGGTGGTGGTAGATCAAGCTATGGGAGTTTATTACTAGTTATTTGTTTTACTTAATTATTGTACCTTTGAGTTTGATTCCTAGTATCTCGGGTTGTATTCGCATTCAGACCGTGACTTTTAGAGATTTGTATTTGGAGTTAGCCTTGTTGGTCACAAGGGTGGCTAACGGCGTTGTAATACCGGCCGATTATTATAATTTATTCTGCTGCAGTTTAGCTTATTTGGGAGCGATCGTCGTTCAGGTTATTAGATTTCGGGTTGGGGTGTTACAATTGAAGGAGCTTGAGCTCATCTTTTCATGCCTTGTCATTCTCCTTTGCTTCAAGGTAAGGAAAATCAAAGAAAATCTAAGTTTCCCATCATTTTCATACATAACCAAAAATTCACCTCATAATGGTGCATTATCTTGCTCTTAATTTAGCTTGATTCAATCTTCAAAGGACTAGGAGGAGTCCCTCTTGTTTCTTAATCAAGTTCTCTTTCAAATTCCAAAGGTAAACATCAATTTTAGTGTTTTAAGACACTTATGTAAATTTAGGGTTTAATTGTGACTTTAAGTATGAAACTTAATGCTCATTACCCTTATATGTGTATTGGTTAGAAGATTGACAAGTGATAAAAGCTCTTTGCCGATTTTCAATCAAGAAACAAGAGAAAACAAGTGAGAAAGCTTGGAAAACAAGGAGGTAAATGACCTCTCTTAATGTAGTTTTGTGTACTACGGAATTGAGCTATATTTGCTTAATAAATAACCTAAAGAGCCCATGGGAAATGAGCTAGGAAACTATCCACAAGGTGAACTAAAAAGACATGGGAGCATTGTTGTGTGTAATTGCAGGTTGAAGGCATTTAAATGTGGGAAATTCAGTTTTTAAGTTTAATACTATTTAAGAGCCATGTTATTTAAGGGCCTAAGTGCAAAGAAATTTAAGTTTATGCACTATATTGTGATGTAGTGTAGTTTAAAGGTTTAGTTGTGTGTAAAGAACATTTCTTGTGAAGATGAATGTCTTTGATGGTTAAAGGATGAAAAACCATGTGTTTATGTGTAAGAATGTGTATTGAGAGATTGAGTGTTCTTGGGTGTCTATAGGTGTAAAACTAAGTGTTTGGGTGTAAGGATGTACTAGGGAAGCTATGGCAAAATTTAGTTGGGAAAACAAGAGTTTTAAGTGTTTTGGAGAAGCATTGTGACCTAGGTTGTACTAGGAAGAAGTGTTAAGTGTTAAATTGGTGAAAGAAAATGAATTAAGGTATTCATGAGCTCTAGGATGACCTAGGAATGGTCTCAGAGGATTTAGAGATCAAATGGGTGTTTTATACACACCAAAGTCATGTTATGTGAAGTGTTAAGACTTGTGCAAAATTTGGTAACAAAGAGGTAAAATGCCTTGTGAAGGATTAAGTATATGAACTTGTGGAAAAATCTTAATGAGTGGTGTAAAGGAGGTGTTTGTGAGAAAAAATGCTTTTGGAGTAGTTGTAATGTTTGTGAGGCAACATTTTGGTTGGTGGTATTGTAGGCATGATTCACCACTTAGAAATCCTAAGGAAAAATGTTATAAGTGTTAGGAATTTTTGTAAGAAATTGAGTAACAACATTGGTGATGATTGAGGAAGGTTTAGTGCATGTTTTAAGGTGTTTAAGCATGTAGGAAACATGTGGAAAGGTTATGGAATGATTAGGAAAAGATTGGAGTGAATTTGGAGTGAAATAAACACTTAAAAACAAGTTTCTGGTTTAGACCTACCTTAGGACCGACCTTGGCAAGGTAGGTCGGGCCCAAAATACCCTCCAGGAAGCTTTCTGACTTCGACCTACCCTAGGACCGACCATGGCAAGGTCGGTCGGGCTAAAATTTGGCAAACGGGAATGTTTTTGGTTCCGACCGACCTTGGGACCTACCCTGCAAGGTCGGTCGGCCACTTATATAACTTTTTTTTAAGGCTTCTATGATGGGGATTGGTATGTAATGATGTTATAAGGTTGTTAAAGACATGTTAGGTGAGTTATAATGACAGTTAAGTGGGTGAAAAGTTGTAGTAAAATGTGAAAGTAAAACAAGTTTAAAATGTGAAGTTATTTAACTAGTTAACGGGGTTAATGATGGGCATTAGATGTTAAACAATCATATTACCCCGATGTCAATGAAAGCAATTGTAATGTTACCAGTTGTTCGAGAATTATTCGAGGAACATAAGAGGACACATTAGAGTGGACCTTGGTGACATGTATGGTTTTCTTGCAACCTGTGTTCTACCGGATTACACCGGCTTGTATGCCAACCTGTTTTTCTGTGTGTTTGCCACCTTGCAAGAATAAGCATGAAATGAGTTTATAGTAATTCATTTATGTGGCGTGTTTAATTCCGATACTGTTTAACCTCAAATATGTGTTAAACTTAACTAACCGACTCTAGGGCCACATAAGAGATCGGTATTCAGATTTAACGACCCAAACCATGGGAACGTTCTAACCACGGCTATGCGTGAGTTAGTTGTGTGTTGTTAGTACGTGAAAGTATGTTTACCTCCCTTGTGTGTTTAACCGGGTTGTAGTACCTTATGGTGTATGAATGTGATAGGTTCCATAATGGAGCTCTTAACTAAGTATATATATATATATATATATATATATATATTTATGGGGGGGGGGTGAGGAATCCGGTCGTTCCAGTCGCGCGTTGTTTGGGAGTTGATGTCTACAGTTGCTCTAACTCCCTCTCTATTATGTTATGGTTGTTTTTCCTTTTTGGATTACAATCACTCGAAAGCTTAACCAAAGCTTACCTACCTTGATTATTGTTCGGGGCTAGGGGAAATATGTACGGTGTGCTCGGTACTATATTGAGACCGACCCATCTCAGTAAAAGTTAATATCTACGGTGTGTTCGGTACTATATTGAGACCGACACTTCTCAGTGAAGCTAATATGTACTGTGTGTTCAGAATTATATTATATCCGACGCGTCTTAAGTAAATACATGTTCTCAATGTGGAACAATAAGTTGTTGTATAACGGGCTTAGCATGGGAATAAAAAGATTCTCTAGGCACCAGGAGATTACTAACTCACATCTCGGGGTACATGTCCTCACGTGACCCTCTCCAAGTTATGTTGTATGTTCGTTAAATGTGATATGAGTTGTTATGTGGAGTATGTGGATCATGGGTATCTATCCCAGGTTGTAATAGGAGGGATGTAAGTATGACCCGACTAATGGGTAAGTGTCGTCTAACATGGAATTAGCTCCATTAAAGGAGAAACCCTCAAGGGTTAAAGAACACAATGAGTGATCTAACGAGTATTGATGTGTTGACTGGTTGTTGAGCCCATTGTTGTGGGTATGTATTGTGTTGTGTGTTTATAGTTTTCATTCATGATTTAAAAATAATCAACCGCATGCTTAGATGACAATTAGTTGTGCGTGGCCCGGTAGCATGCGTGCTGCATGATTACCATACCAGCAAAGGTGCTGAGCCCCCTGGGGGGCCACCCTTTCTTTCCTTCTTTTCAGGTACAAGGAGCTGGAAGCCGTTCGAGAGTAGGACAGGGTAGTTGATTGTACATGGGTAGTTATTTAATTGAGTATGTATTGTAGGTGTAGTAAGACCGAAATTGTTGTCGGCTTTAGTTTGTAAAAACTCGGTACAGTTGGAATGTAAATGTGTAATGATTATTGGAATGGAAGAGATTGTAATGTGTAGTTGCTCGGGAATCTGGTCAATCAGACCAATACAATGTATATGTATTAGCCTTGTTAGCCACGTGGGTGGTTAACGGCGTGTAACACTAATGAGTTAAGTAATGTGATGAGTTATGTTTTCTGCTGCAGTTGTTGTTAAGTGTGACGCTGTTAGTTGGGGTGTTACAACCCTAACGGGGCGGGGGGTCAAAATTTTGGGTATAACTGATTACCCCCCGTCAACTAGACTTTATAATGAATATGAAAAGTCTGGTTGATGCTTGAGTGATGCCCCAAAATTTTGGATTCCACGAAATCCTCCATGTTGTCCGAAACTGAGTTGACTACGTCCAACTATTCGGAGGCCCTGACTACCTAAGCAATAAAACGTTGTCGAGCTATTCTAAGGCACTGACTACCTAGTTAGTGAAAAATGTGTTAAGCTATTCTAGGGCGCTGAATACCTAAGTGATAATAATGAGATAATGTCATGCGGTTCTAAGGCGTTGACTACCTATAATAAATGAAATGATGTCAAGCTATTCTATGGCGCTCACTACCCATAAGTGAAAAATGTGTCAAGCTATTCTAAGGTGCTGACTACCTAGGATGTGAAAACTTGGTGGTATGCAAATGCAAGAATGCTAAAACGCTAATGATGCTAATGATGTTGATGCTGATGATGCCGATGAAAAAAATGAAATAATGTCAAGCGATTCTAAGGCGTTGACTACCTATAATAAATGAAATGATGTTAAGCTATTCTAAGGCGCTGACTACCCGTAAGTGAAAAATGTGTCGAGCTATTCTAAGGTGCTGACTACCTAGGATGTGAAAACTGGGTGGTATGCAAATGCAAGAATGCTGAAACGCTAATGATGCTAATGATGTTGATGCTGATGATGCTGATGACAAAAATGAAATAATGTCAAGCGATTCTAAGGCGTTGACTACCTATAATAAATGAAATGATGTCAAGCTATTCTAAGGCGCTGACTACCCATAAGTGAAAAATGTGTCGAGCTATTCTATGGTGCTGACTACCTAGGATGTGAAAACTTGGTGGTATGCAAATGCAAGAATGCTGAAACGCTAATGATGCTAATGATGTTGATGCTGATGATGCTCGGATGCTTCTGGGGACCAAAACCTGTGCTAATGCTCCTGGCTGGACCCAATGTGGACTTATTGCCATCACCCCCTAAGCCGGTGTGCAGGGATAACTCCTGGTATAATCCCTGGGGACTTATTACCTTCGCAAACCATTCGTTGATCCCAAAGTAAGCTGACATAACACAGGAGGATTTATTGCCATCACCTCGCAAACTTTTATGTCGCCAGGTCTTGTGACGCGCCTGGATAATGCAACTAGGACTTTTGACGAGCCTATATGAATGAGATGAATGCAATGTGTTTGATGACAGTAGGTAAGCTAAAGGGTCTTATTACGAGCCTAAAGGAATGTAACTAGGTCTTATGACGAGCCTAAGGGATGGTTTTAGGTCTTATGGCGAGCCTAAAGGTTGGATCTAGGTCTTATGACAAGCCTAAAGGATGGTTCTAGGTCTTATGACGAGCCTAAAGGAATGCAACTAGGTCTTATGATGAGCCTAAGGGATGGTTCTAGGTCTTATGATGAGCCTAAAGGTTGGATCTAGGTCTTATGACGAGCCTAAAGGATGGTTCTAGGTCTTCTGACGAGCCTAAAGGTATGCAACTAGGTCTTATGACGAGCCTAATGGTTGGATCTAGGTCTTATGACGAGCCTAAAGGATGGTTCTAGGTCTTATGACGAGCCTAAAGGTATGTAACTAGGTCTTATGACGAGCTTAAAGGTTGGATCTAGGTCTTATGATGAGCCTAAAGGTATGCAACTAGGTCTTATGACAAGCTTAAAGGATGGTTCTAGGTCTTATGACGAGCCTAAAGGTTGGTTCTAGGTCTTATGACGAGCCTAAAGGTATGCCACTAGGTCTTATGACGAGCCTAAATGTTGGATCTACATGAAAGTGAGTTAAGTGTATGATAGGTCTAAATGAATGTAAGAGGATTAGGGCTCAAGACGGGCCTGTGGATGTTCGAACGTGAAGGTAGGGCTTAGGACGGGCCTGAGGATGTTTGAATGTGGAGGAAGGGCGTAGGACGGGCCTGAGTGATATTTGAATGTGAAGGTAGGTCTTAGGACGGGCCTGTGGGAATTTGATGTGGAGGTAGGGCTTAGGACAGGCCTGAGGGATATGAGAGGGGATTGTACCTTCGGGTTTTGGGTTTTTGGGCTTCCATCGGTTTCATTGTTGCAATTGTTGGGACCAACAATTGCCCCCAATATTTTTTCTTAAGGCGATCTGAGTTTTTTAGGATTTTATGGCAATCAATCGGAATGATCGATTGCCCCCAGTATTTTCTTTGCGCAAAAACAAGTCTTACTCTCACAAGGCCAGGGTTTATCTTGATGTGGTGCTTTCTATCCTACACTCAAAGTGTTTAATGTTTGCACTCATGTCCTCCTTTTGGACAAAACATCTCAAACATTGAATTTGACATTTTATTGGATTTACACGTTCAACCTGTTACTTTCACATGATTGGATGCACAACTACTAAGTCGGAAGTCTTTTGAGCTTATAACATGGCTATGGGGTGTAGTGACAACAGGACCATGGGGGGATGTTAGGGATGTGTGGAGCTATAAGGGTGACCAAAGCTGCAACTTGCACCGTCTTTCGGACTTGCCTTCTTTGTTTTGGAGTCGTTTGGCTACTTCATGATGACTTCGCTTGGGACTTTTTGGGTGTTCCTTGCACCTTCTTTTTTTTCTTCCAATTTTGGATTTCTTTGAGGCTTTTCAGATTTGCCTTTCTTTAAATCTCTTTCTCCTCGGGGTTCTTGTGTTTCCCGGTTTGAACTTTGAGAGCTGCTTTCGATGTTAGCTCATTTGGATCCTGTGTCACTTTGGGACCATTTACGAATCGTTTCGTCATGCTGTTAGCAGTTTCGCTTCTATGGACTTGTGAAGTTGCTGTTTGGAAGTCGGGTTCCTTGCTCCCTTTGGTCACCTGGTCGGTTATTCATCATTGGCTGGCTTGTTTTGTGGAGTTTGTAGCGTTGTAAAAGAGGACGCATGCAAAAATCTCTGCAGGGGTGCCTAGGGTATAATGTCAGGGTTCACAAGCTTTTGGCTGTGTGGTGCAGTACCTAGGTGCTTCGTCATCCCTAATAGTTGTGTATCCATTCTTTGTTACTTTTCATAGGTTTAAGCGTAAATTTACAAATTATCTCCTTCGGTCGGAGTTATGTCATTTACCTTACCTTTGAATGTGATCTTTCCGGAGTCGCGTAAAAATGACACGCTCGTTCTCTCTTGGTTTTACCACTCAAGACGCTCTCACGCAATGTTCGCTCAAAGACTTGTTCACGCACTTAAACAAAAGAAATAATCATCTTCGGTCTTAAACTTAGATTGCCCCCAATATTGTTGTGGGGTTTTTTGACAAGCCTTTTAAATACCCAGGTTATTTGTGGTGGATGGCTGTGTGTGTAATGATGAGTGGTGATGAGGTGACCGTTGAGTGACTAATTTTTTCTCTCTTGGTGGCAGCAGTTTTGTTTTTATGTGTCTGGTGAAATGGCAAAAATAAAGTGATGTGATATATGTGGTGGCTGCAATGGAGGCGGTGAATGTATGGACAGGAATGTGGTTTGGTACAGGGGGCTTCGTGAAAAACAAAGGTTTTTTTTTATGTTTGCGGTCATGCTTCATGAGTGAGTTTTTTTTTTATAAGGCACATGAATGAATGTATAAACATTAGAACATGAGCAAAGAAGGAACTTTATTTATAACCAAAAGAAGTAACAATGACATTGAGTACCAACTAAATGGAAAAGACAACTAAACTAGCTAAAGAACGGAAGGTAATTAAAAGAAAAAAAGGAAGAAGAAAAAAGACAAAAGCTACGCAAACAACTAAAGGGAAAAGAAAAATAACAAAGATTCCTAGCGGTGTTCCAGCATGGGATTCCCGAAGATATTCCTGTGCTTCGAGACAATGGCTTCCCTTCTTCATCCTCATGCTCCATCCTCATGTAAGCTCCAAATCGAAAACAAATTACATATTTGAACTCCCCTCATTTTCCTCTACACTTCTCTCTTTTCAAATAAGAAAAGTAAAAAGTGACCCCCACACTCTCTCTCACCTCACTCTCTCTTTTCTCTTTCTCCTTTCTTCCTCACCCAACGATTCCTCCCTCCTCTCTCCGCTGGGGGTGATTTCTTGAGCTTCTCCAACAACAACAATGGCTTCCCTTCTTCATCCTCATGCTCCATCCTCATGTAAGCTCCAAATCGAAAACAAATTACATATTTGAACTCCCCTCATTTTCCTCTACACTTCTCTCTGTTCAAAATCCAAAAATGATGAAGTTCATTTTCGTGGGTATACCCCATTGGTGAAGAAAATAGCAGCAATGTGTAGCTTGGAGTCTTCTCTCTCCAACAAGGTAAAAATCTACATGAAAAACTCATGTTTCCTTCACTTTCCTTCACAACTGATTTTTGCCCCATTGTAACACTCCATTTTCTCTCTCTCTTTTGAGCACAATATCAACCTTGCAATGGTGGTGGATTCACCTTCTTGAACCAAGGGCTAAAACCCCTCCTAAAGGCTTCAAAAGGTAAACCCTAGAAATTTGTTTAAAACATCTCAATGAGTTAGTATAAATCTAAGGGTTAGTATATTAATTATACTTGTTTTGTATGCTTTGGGTGATGGGAATGGAGTTTGGCAACTCCATTCCCCACAAAACCGATTGGTGGAAGAAAGAGAGGAAGAGGAGAATTGAAAAAGGAATTGAAGGAAATAAGAGCCTTAAGGTAAGAGCTCCTTCTTGATGCTCAATTTATTGCATTAGAGTAATGGGAATGGGTAAACAAATAAAAGAACCTAAACTATTGTATTAGTATTGGAGTTTATGAAGTTTTGAGTATTTGGGAACTAGTAAGTAAATTGTAGGCCTTAGAGCCAAGTATATTGTGTATGAGTATTGGTATTGATGTTGGATGGAGTATTGATGTATTGTGATGGTTTATATAGCTTTGTGTGCTGGTAGGACCCTTGTATGGGTGTGGCTAGATTAGGAATGAATTTGGTGAAAAATGTGTATGTGGAGAAGTAAGAAAAGTAGGTGAACTATGACGAAATTTCGGTAGGAATTAGGTATTTAAGAATGACTTGGTGAATGGGAGAACCAAGGTGTATATTGGAATGAGTAGGTATGTTTAGTAGTGATGAAGTGGTAGTTGTAGTGTGAGAAATAAAAAGTGCAAAATCTGTAGCAAAGTGTATTAACATGCATTGGAGAAGTTAGGAAAAATTAGTGTGTAAGAATTGGTAAAGAGAGTGTTGGACTTGGGTATAGATATTGTAGTGGCTGGGAAATGAATTGGAATGGTAAGGTGGCATTAGGAGAGGGAACTAGGCATGGAGGAAATAAGAACCCAAAATCTGTAGCAAAACCACTTGGAGAAATAATGTAAGTGCTGGAATGAAAATGTGGTGAATTAGTGTGTGAATTAGTATGAAAAGAAGTAAGGAGTTGGTAATGGATTTGAACATGTTTAGGAGCTTAATTAGGTGCTTAAACATGTGGGAATAAGTGTAGGAACCATTAGGAATTAATTGGGCAAAGTGTGGAATGTAACAGATTTTTAAAATTGCAGGTCTGTAGAAAATGTAGCAGGGTCCGGGACTTAAGTCCAGGACTAAGTCCCGGAGCAATGTAAAATTCAGGCCGAGAGTTGTATGTGAAGGGTGGTCCGGGACTTAGGTCCTATACAAGGACCCGGACCACCCCATTAAAACTAGCCAAAAATTTACAGAACTGGAGGTCCGGGACTTGATTAGGGTGCAAGGACCCGGACCACCTTGAAATTTTGTTCGAGGGTAAAGGCTAGCTCTGGTCCGGGACTTGACATATGTACAAGGACCCGGACCATGTGCAAAAACGACCCGAGAGTTCAGACCACAGGGTGGTCCGGGACTTAAGGCCTGGACAAGGTCCCGGACCAGCCCAGAAAACTAAGAATAAGTTTGTAAAGTGGTTTTTAAGAAAGGTTAGTGAATGGTAATGTTAGTATAAAATAATTAGTACTCAATTAATGATGTTAAAGGTCATTAAAGGTATAAACAAGTATGAGTAGTAATTAAGGAAGATGTAAGTTTATAAACATTAAGGTAAACCGAAACAACGGGACAACGGGGTAAGTACGGGAGTAGCGAATATGTATGTATTGTAAATGCGTAGTATTAGATGAACCTTTTGGCAATGTAGCCGGGGTTTCCAGCATAGGACTCGAGAGAACAAGTAAGGACTAAGGAACAAGAAGGCACTCGGGAAAATAAATTACAGAAAAGGTATATTCTTCATGCCCTGTATCCTAATCTGGTTACCCGATTTGTGTGCTTATTTGATCACCTAAATAAGATAAATGCATGAATCGGACTATATTGCACCTACTTGTGCTTGATTTATGTGTTCTTGATATTTATTGCCTAGAACACTAGTTTGGTAATTCATGAAATATGAAATGATGATGAAGTGTATTTGTACCCGGTATTGTATTTGCGCATTGTATTGTATTTTGTATAGATGTACACTTGAACAATGTATTTGTGTATGTGGCTTGGATGTTGACTTCTGCTGCTGATTCCTAACTACCTACTAACACCTAACTTAAATGTGAGTAAATTGGAATGAGTAGAAGTCCGATATAGCTTCGGCCACGCGTGAGGATGAGGAGACACAAGAGGTTGGATCCGATTCCTGACTCTTAAACTGGTTCCGCGGCCCAAACCCCTTAAATGGTAGCATCACGGATTGGTAAGTCAAGTAAATCTCGGTGGTGGGATGGAGTAGTCCCCGGCCGGAGGTCCCGACGACTTAACATGATAAGAGTAAGTAAGTAAGTATGTATAGTATGAGTATGTATGCGTAAGTATTGTGGAATGAGTAAAGAGTAATCTCCACCGATTAACCCGGGTGGACCAAATGAGCTAACAAGGATGGTGTATTGTGTATATATTGCGTATGTATTGTATATGTATTGTACATTGTGGATTCTGGAAAGGTAAGTATGTAACTGTTGACTCGTATGGTTTACCTTATAATGTATTGAAGTGTATGAATTATTCCTTGTGTAAAGTATTGTGGTATTATGTGTATGAAGGCATGTATGTAGAATAAAATGAACTGCATGTATTCGACCAAGTGGTCGGCGTACCCTCACTAGTATGCGGGGTATGCGGTTATCATGTTCAGCGAAAGCTGACCCCTTCGGGGAACGTTTTTTAGTGTGTAGGTACCCGATGCGGATATGGTCAAGGTAAGAGCCGGTGACTACACTTGGACAGTTAGTATAGAATGTAGAGGTGTACTAGGTGGCACACCCTTGTACTTAGGAAGTAAGTAGTTGTGAGGAATGGGTAGATGTAGACTCTTAATGAGTATCTATGAAATTGAAAGAGGTGTTGTATTTGTATAAGGATCTTAGTAAAACTCGGTGTTTATATCATGTTGAACTTATGGAGTATTGTATGGATGGGAAGTTCTAGTATTTGATTTGGTAATTGGAGTATGTATTGTAAGTGTGTAGTACTCGGATATTCCGGTCCATCAGACTGATGCTGTATGTAATAGTAGTTAGCCTTGTTAGTCACGTGGGGGCTGACGGCATTGTATCACCCAACGTTGAGTATTTAAGTATCCGATGCGTGAGTCTGGATTGTATAAGAAGATTGGACAGTAATGACAGTATTAGCGGTAGGGGTGTTACAGTACCAGAACAGTTGAAGTTGGGGAGGAAGACTTTTTTTCTCTCGAGGGTTCGATACCCACCCCTTTTAAGTACAGGAGTTAACTACGTTATCTTCTGAGGGACTTATTACCCCCCCTCTTTTAACAAGGTCATTATACCTTCTCTATATCGACATACTCTTATACACCTGTCAGTCCCATTGTGTGGACCCTACTATTATCACATGATTACAGTTCATCTAACTCGACCTTCTGAAGTCTTGTTTCTATGTGACATTGTTGTCCTTGTATGGATACTTGTTATTATCATGTTATGCTTTTTACAGCTTTACAAAAAATGAACTGCATGTATTCGACAAAGTAGTTGGTGTGG
The DNA here is from genome assembly GCA_023374045.1 of Limonium bicolor. NCBI lineage: Eukaryota > Viridiplantae > Streptophyta > Magnoliopsida > Caryophyllales > Plumbaginaceae > Limonium > Limonium bicolor. The sequence goes on along the minus strand of CM041777.1, from coordinate 427,716,057 downwards.
CCCAGTAGCCGATGGGCTGCACGTTTTCCATACCAGCATTGCTTGCTGAGCCCCTTTGGGGGCACCCCCATTTTTCATGTACCTGAAGTTTAAGAATTTACCACACCGAGTGTAGGTGGGGTAGATCAAGCTATGGGAGTTTATTACTAGTTATTGTTTTACTTAATTATTGTACCTTTGAGTTTGATTCCTAGTATCTCGGGTTGTATTCGTATTCAGACCGTGACTTTTGGAGATTTGTATTTGGAGTTAGCCTTGTTGGTCACAAGGGTGGCTAACGGCATTGTAATACCGCCCGATTATTATAATTTATTCTGCTGCAGTTTAAGCTTATTTGGGAGCGATCGTCGTTCAGGTTATTAGATTTCGGGTTGGGGTGTTACAATTGAAGGAGCTTGAGCTCATCTTTCATGCCTTGTCATTCTCCTTTGCTTCAAGGTAAGGAAAATCAAAGAAAATCTAAGTTTCCCATCATTTTCATACATAACCGAAAATTCACCTCTTAATGGTGCATTATCTTGCTCTTAATTTAGCTTGATTCAATCTTCAAAGGACTAGGAGGAGTCCTCTCTTGTTTCTTAATCAAGTTCTCTTTCAAATTCCAAAGGTAAACATCAATTTTAGTGTTTTAAGACACTTATGTAAATTTTGGGTTTAATTGTGACTTTAAGTATGAAACTTAATGCTCATTACCCTATATGTGTATTGGTTAGAAGATTGACAGTGATAAAAGCTCTTTGCCGATTTTCAATCAAGAAACAAGAGAAACAAGTGAGAAAGCTTGGAAAACAAGGAGGTAAATGACCTCTCTTAATGTAGTTTTGTGTACTACGGAATTGAGCTATATTTGCTTAATAAATAACCTAAAGAGCCCATGGGAAATGAGCTAGGAAACTATCCACAAGGTGGACTAAAAAGGCATGGGAGCATTGTTGTGTGTAATTGCAGGTTGAAGGCATTTAAATGTGGGAAATTCAGTTTTTAAGTTTAATACAATTTAAGAGCCATGTTATTTAAGGGCCTAAGTGCAAAGAAATTTAAGTTTATGCACTATATTGTGATGTAGTGTAGTTTAAAGGTTTAGGTTGTTTGTAAAGAACATTTCTTGTGAAGATGAATGTCTTTGATGGTTAAAGGATGAAAAACCATGTGTTTGTGTGTAAGAATGTGTACTGAGAGATTGAGTGTTCTTGGTTGTCTATAGGTGAAAAACTAAGTGTTTGGGTGTAAGGATGTACTAGGGAAGCTATGGCAAAATTTAGTTGGGAAAACAAGAGTTTTAAGTGTTTTGGAGAAGCATTGTGACCTAGGTTGTACTAGGAAATGTTAAGTGTTAAATTGGTGAAAGAAAATGAATTAAGGTATTCATGAGCTCTAGGATGACCTAGGAATGGTCTCAGAGGATTTAGAGATCAAATGGGTGTTTTTATACACACCAAAGTCATGTTATGTGAAGTGTTAAGACTTGTGCAAAATTTGGTAACAAAGAGGTAAAATGCCTTGTGAAGGATTAAGTATATGAACTTGTGGAAAAATCTTAATGAGTGGTGTAAAAAGGAGGTGTTTTGTGAGAAAAAATGCTTTTGGAGTAGTTGTAATGTGTTGTGAGGCAACATTTTGGTTGTGGTATTGTAGGCATGATCCACCACTTAGAAATCCTAAGGAAAAATGTTATAAGTGTTAGGAATTTTTGTAAGAAATTGAGTAACAACATTGGTGATGATTGAGGAAGGTTTAGTGCATGTTTTAAGGTGTTTAAGCATGTAGGAACATGTGGAAAGGTTATGGAATGATTAGGAAAAGATTGGAGTGAATTTGGAGTGAAATAAACACTTAAAAACAAGTTTCTGGTTTAGACCTACCTTAGGACCGACCTTGGCAAGGTAGGTCGGGCCCAAAATACCCTCCAGGAAGCTTTCTAACTTCAACCTACCCTAGGACCGACCTTGGCAAGGTCGGTCGGGCTAAAATTTTGCAAACAGGAATGTTTCTGGTTCCGACCGACCTTGGGACCTACCCTGCAAGGTCGGTCGGCCACTTATATAACTTTTTTTAAGGCTTCTATGATGGGGATTGGTATGTAATGATGTGTATAAGGTTGTTAAAGACATGTTAGGTGAGTTATAATGACAGTTAAGTGGGTGAAAAGTTGTAGTAAATGTGAAAGCAAAACAAGTTTAAAATGTGAAGTTATTTAACTAGTTAACGGGGTTAACGATGGGCATTAGATGTTAAACAATCATATTACCCCGATGTCAATGAAAGCAATTGTAATGTTACCAGTTGTTCGAGAATTATTCGAGGAACATAAGAGGACACATTAGAGTTGACCTTGGTGACAGGTATGGTTTTCTTGCAACCTGTGTTCTACCGGATTACACCGGCTTGTATGCCAACCTGTTTTTCTGTGGTGTTTGCCACCTTGCAAGAATAAGCATGAAATGAGTTTATAGTAATTCATTTATTGGCGTGTTTAATTCCGATACTGTTTAACCTCAAATATGTGTTAAACTTAACTAACCGACTCTAGGGCCACATAAGAGATCAGTATTCGGATTTAACGACCCAAACCATGGGAACGTTCTAACCACGGCTATGCGTGAGTTAGTTGTGTGTTGTTAGTACGTGAAAGTATGTTTACCTCCCTTGTGTTTAAGGTTGTAGTACCTTATGGTGGTTTAAATATCAAACTATGGTATGTAAAGGCTAAAAAGTGCCTTAGAAACATCAGTGAACAATTTAAACCATAGTAAAATGCAATAAAGCACTAAGACACAGTTTGAGCAAAAACATGCTCTAAGCTATGAGTGAACTTGGTTAGGACCCAAAGAGCCTACCAAGACTTAATAATATTTAATTATGATTTTATAAGGCTAATCAAGTCTTCAGGAAACCTTGGTAGACAATAAAACCAAACAAAACACAAGAAATACCTTAAAGTCAATATGAGCAAAATGTGCTCTAAGCTTGGGATAATTTGTATAAGACCTAATGGTCATATCTATACCTTATAAATATGTTAATGAACATATTAAATCAATTACCAATGAAAACCAAGCTTGAAAACAAGTTAAAACAAAATGTGCTTTAAGGAGTCTTAAAGCACGTTTTTGAAAAATTGTCTTGTAAATGAGTTTTGAATGGCTAAATGTCCATAATTACTCTTTAATTAACATTTGTACTATATAGTATCACATTTGGGTGGCTATATCAATGGGAAATCAAAAATTTCACTTCTATGTGCCTTGTTTTTGTGAATAGTAACTTTAATAAGCTAGTTTGTAACATATGATGTTATAAGTAATTAAATGGTCAACAAAGACTATTATACCCTTCTAAGTATATGGGGGCCGATTTTTATGAAGGTGAGTCACCACCATGTAAAAATCAATTAAGGAAAGGAAGGGTAGGAAGGTAAAAAGGAGAAAGTTACCTTATAATACAAATATCTTGTTAAAGCAAGTTCTATCTTCATTTCTCCTTTCCTTCTTCATTTCACACGTCCCCAACCTCCCTTCTTGCTCTCTTTTATGAGCTGCTACAGCAACACCAACACCACCATTGTTTTCCATCTTTGACCACTTGTAACTCCTACTCCAGCTCCATGGTCCAAATTCAATTCCAAGACCACCATTCTTCTAGTTGGAGCAAGCCCTACACTTCTACCTTTTCAAATCTTCAAGAACTCAATTTCGGTGCCAAGGAGATTCACCATTGATGGAGCTTGAGCTCACCTTTTCACATATTATTGTTCTTCTTTGCTTCTAGGTAAGGAATCTCAAAGAAAAATCAAGTTTCCTCTCCTTTTAGTACATGGCCGAAAATTCACCTCACCATGGTGTCTTTACCTTGCTTGTTTTAGCTTCATTTGAATCTTCCAAGGGCTTGGTGGAGTCCTCTCTTGATATATATATTCAAGCTCTTTTTCCATTCCAAGGTAAAACAATCATTTTAATACCTTAAGATAATATATGTAAACCTAGGGTTTACAATGAGATGAAGCATAAAGCTTATATACTCATTTCAATGTTGGTATATTGTTTAGTAGTTGACAAGGAAAGAAATGCCTTACCGGTTTAAGAGGAAACAAGAAAGAAGTTTGAGTGGAAAAGAGGTAAATATGCTATCTCAATGTGGTATAATGCCTTAGGAGAAATGAGCTTATAATGCTTGCTAAAACTACCTAAAGAGCAAATGGTGAATGACTTAGTAAGGTGTTCTCAAGGAGACTAGTAAAGGAACATATGTCTTGGTGTGTGTAATTGTAGGTCAAAGGCTTATATATTGTGGAAATTCAGTGTTTAAGGTTTATGTTATTTAAGGGCCTAAGTGCCAAGCAATTTAAGTTAAGCACTATATTGTGATGTAGTGCTAAATGTGTGAAGTTTGTGTATAAAGATGTTTTTGATGGATTTAGGTGTTCTTGAATGTTTAGTGGTGAAAACTATGAGTTTGGAAAGATGATGTGCTAAGAGAACCCATGGCGAAATTTGTAAAATGTATAAGGAGTTTTAAGTGCTTAAATGAACTTGGGTGAACTAGGAATTGTTAGGAATGGATACATGCTTCACTAAGGAAGAAAACATGCATTAAGGTGTTCTAAGGTGCTATAAGGATTTAGGCATAGTCTTGGAGATTTAGGGAACTAATGGATGACTTCTTGATACACCAAGGTGATGGTGGAGGTGTCGTAAAGTCTTGTGCAAAGTTTGGTGAACAATGAAAGTGTAACGCCTTGTGAAGGTTTAATTATGAACTTGTGGGAAAACTTGAGGAGTGTGTGTAAAGGGGATGAGTGTAGTGCAAATGATGTTTAAAAGGGTGGTTATAAGGTAGTGAGGGAGTACTTTGGTTAGGTGAAGTTTTAGGCAAGAATACAAGTTACAAGTGTAAGAAAAAAAAATGTTCTAAGTGTTAAGGACTTAGTAAAAGTTGAGTAAAAGTTTAAGGAATTTTTGGGATGTTTTGAAAGGGTTTAAGTGTGCCCAAAAGATGTAAAACATGTGGGAGAACATGTGTAAAGCATAGGAAAAATTGGGATGAATTTGGAGTTCATAAAGAGGAGAAAAGCACATTAGAAAATTGGTTCTGCAGTGGACCGCCCCTACGGACCGCCCCTGTGGGGAGGTCCAGTGCAGAGAAGTGAAAAAAAAAAGAACGTGTAGCATCTGTTGTGGACCGCCCCTGGGACCGCCGCAGAGGGGCGGTCCAGACCAGAAATGAAGAAAAAAATTGTTTAAGGCTCCTAATGATGGGGGATTGAATGGTAATGGTTTTAGATGATGTTTAGGCCTTGTTTGGTGACATGTAAAGGCCTTAGAGGTGTAAAAAGTATGAGGTGTAATGAGAAGTGATTAACTTATATATTAAGTTTAAACTACAATGACTTAGTGGTCCAACATTAGGGAGTGATGATGGTTAGAAAGATAAGCATTAGACTTTAAACAAGCATGTTACTCCAATGTTAATGAAAGTAATTGTAATGTTATCAGTTGTTCGAGAATTGCTCGAGGAACATAAGTGGACATGATAAAGTGGACTCCGGTGACAGGTATGGTTTTCTTGCAACCTGTGTCCTACCGGATTACACCGGCTTGTATGCCAATGTGTTTTTCTGTATGTTTGCCACGTTGTAAGATAAAACATGTAATGAGTTTACAGTAATTCATTTATGTGGCGTGTTCAACTCCGATACCATTTAACCTCGGAAGTGTTAAGCTTAGTTAACTGAGTCTAGGATCACATGAGAGTTCGGTATTCGGATTAAACGACCCGAACCATGGGACGTTCTAACCACGGCTATGCGTGTGTTAATGTGTGATATGTGTTTGTGAATGTAGGGATCTCCCTTGTATGTTTAACCCAGTTGTAATACTGTATGTGTTGTTATGTGATAGCTCCATAGTGGGGTTCTAACTAATATCTAAAGTAAGTATGTACTAACAGTGGTGAGGAATCCGTTTAGGCCGGTCGCGCGTTGTTTGGGAGAGGGTATCCTTCTTAGCCTTACCCTTCTCTTTGTTATGGTTGTTCCCTCACGGGTTATGATCTCCCATTAGCTTACTCCAAAGCTTAGCTATTCTAACTTATGATCGGTTTAGGGGGAACATGTGTTTGTGTGGTGTGTGTCGGGCCTCCAAACCCGAACCATCTTAACTTAAGTTACTCGTCCAACTATTAGGACGGTAATGAGTGTTGTTGTTGTTGTATAACGAGCTTACCATGAGAGTGACACCATTCTCTAGGCTCACCAGTGAATTAACTATGTTTGGGTCGGTTCCTAAGAGGACCGTTCCCGTTATGTTATGTGATGTTGTTGTAAAGCAATTTCTATTGCGATGTTATCATGTGCACGTCGAAACGTGAAAAGTGTTGTTATGTTTGTTATGTGAGGAATGTTATATGTTGTAAAATATGGAGTGTGTGGATCATGGAAATGAATCCCAGTTTGTGATAAGAGGCGTTTAAGGTTAACCCGATTTAAGGGTAAGTGTCGTCTATTAAGGAAGTAGCTCCATTAGAGGAGGAACACTCTAGGGATAATGAATACCATGAGTGATTTATCAAGTAAGGATGTATTATCTGTTTGTTGAGCCCATTGAGGCGAATTGTTATGTGTTGTGTGTTTACAGTTGCATGCATGATTTAAATATAATCAATCGCATGCTAAGACGACAATTAGTTGTGCGTGGCCCGGTAGCATGTGGGCTGCGGGATTACCATACCAGCAAAGGTGCTGAGCCCCTTGGGGGCCACCCTTTCTCTTCTTTTCCTGTTTCAGGTACAGAGAGCTGGAAGCCGTTCGAGAGTAGGACGGGGTAGACATTGTACATGGGTAATCATTTAAGTGTATATATACAGTAGGTGTAGTAAGACCGAAATTGTTATCGGCATCAGTTTATAAATACTCGGTATAGTTGAAAGGTGTATGTTGTCGTTGTTGCTAATGGAAAGGGATAGTAATGTGTAGTCGCTCGGGAATTTAGCCCATCAGACCGGTACAATGTATATGTATTAGCCTTGTTAGCCACGTGGGTGGTTAACGGCGTGTAACACCAAGAAGTTAAGTAATGTGTTGAAGTTTGTTTTCCGCTGCAGTTTGTTGTTAAGTGTGTTTGTTGTTGGATGGGGTGTTACAAAAAGTGGTATCAGAGCGAAGTATCGCTCTGATGACTGAATTACCGAGCTCAGGAAGTACCGAGTTAGGATTTTAGTACTTTGGGTTAAGGGTTGAGTGATAGCGTGAGAGATACGCTAGTTAGGAATTACCAGTGTGTACTGGAACCTACAGTATCCATCCCCCCACCCTCCACAATCCCTGTTTTATAACTTGGGAAACAACGCCAGAGAGATGAAAGTCCACTCTTACTCGGGAATACCCGATCTGGCTGTTATTGACTACCACTAAGGTACGGAGAACCAGTCGTACGGTAGATCCTGAAAGTGGGAATCCCGGAGACGGTTTCCATCTGAACAATGTTAACTGCATTCCATAGCGAAGAGTGAAGAATCAGTGTATGGAAGAATAGAATTTCCGGCAACCTGGGTCGACATGCAGAGCAGTCGAGAGTAACTAGCTTGCAACGCACCGACCGTGCAACAGGCAAGAAGTGGATTAGTGAAACCCGAGACGAGTGTCTACGGGACCACAGTTGATAAATAATACACCAACGGTGTACCAACCGGCAAGGGAACTACAACGTAGTGCCCAAATACGTGGAACGGGCTACAAGGAGAATATAATACTAAGAAAAAGGGGTCTCCCAGAATGGGAAACACCCTAGTTGATGGTCGTCATGTGAAGACAGTGAGAAGTCACCCAGAAGTTATTATCAAGGCAGTAAGATCAGTGAGGGCCAACAAGGCCACTGACAGTATGGGTAAAAACAATACCATAACCGGTATGTGTTAAACCGATAGCCAGTTAGCATGGCGCACTTGCCATAGCAAGTGCTGCTATGACAGGGCTATTCGGGAAATTTATAACCACCACAAGGTACTTAGTAGAGTACCATGAAGTTAAACGGGATCATTATGACCATGGAAGGGCTTGATAGCCTAACCTCTGTAATTGTAAATACACCAGTCAGCAAGAAGCTAGACTTGGTTAAGGTAAGAAGATGTTGTGAAACCATGAAAATTTTCTTTCAACCCAAATTTATTCAAACCCTTTTCTTTTCAAAACCAAATTTTCTTTCAAACCAACACTTCTTTCCAACCTTCTTTTAAACCAAACCAGTAAAACCAAGGGCAGATGATAAGATACAATAGTGGATAAGCTTTCCTACGATTAAGTTCGGGAAGCACGGGACGCATATTGTCAAGGGACAATATAAGGGAGTTGGCAACAGAATACTTCACCTAGGCGTGTGACGGACACTACGAGTGTACCAACTGAATTGTGGGATGACCGCACTCCGATAGGAGCTTGTGGGCCTGACAGACCTACTTATGGGTTAGTTGGGTAGGTAGCAATGTATCATTATGGTACCCCACATATGTATACGAGTGGAGTCCGAAACACGGGAAGTAGTCGACTCCGTCTACGGTCAGCAGTATAAATCAAACAAGAGCTAGAGATTACAAGGAATGGTTGAAGTTAAGGAACTCAGTTAAGTTAACGAGACTAAAGGAATTAGTGAATTCCTTTCAAGGAAATGTTTAAGAGTCAGGAGGTGCGAAGTGCACTAACTGAATGTAAAGACATCTCATATGACTTAAGGATCCTCAGGGATAAACGTGATAGCTGGAATGGTGACCCAGCCTAATGTGGACACATTAATGTGCAATGAATGGGATGAAACTCCCAAAATGAGTACCTACACTATCAGGAAATGTTGATCTTCACAGAAGAAGATAATAACCAGTGAAGAACGCAAAAAGGCGTGGCTAACGGAATGTACCCATGAGTGCAAGCCAGATGTAATGGCATAACTTAGAAACACCCAGGAGCGATCCTTGAAGGGTGCTTGCATCAACGATAATTGAACAAGATAACGTGACAGAAACACAAGGATTGAAAACACACCCAGTTTAGATATAAGTTGTCAGGAGACGGACTGACAATCCTAAGGGACATCCCAGGAAAGGAAACGGAATGCAACGACTTGTCGTGGAGCTCAATATAATATTCAAACCATGTAATGTTGTACAGAGAAGTACATGTGTGTGGACAGCCTACAATGAGCGCAGCTCAAGGCAGTAAGGCTTATAAGCCACAAATAAAATGTGTTATGAAAATTAGATTGACTGCAAAAGTTTATGTTATATAAGTGAATAGAGTGGAGAACGAACCACTGCATTAAGAGTGGGGATACCTCTCGATATTGTGAGACCGCAAGAGCGGTAGTTATGTGAATCAAGTTCAAAAATATGTTAAGGATGGACGATGTTATTATTGAAAGAGAGCAGTTAGCTTAGTAGTATGTGTATAAAGTGAAGCACCGAGCTAAATAACGCCGTTTGTGACTCAAGTGATCAACGATCAAAGAGTATTCAGTAGTCATCCAAAAGAATGACAAACCATAATACGAGTGATGTAAGTATATGCGTGGAAGTTAATGTGACAATAAATACGATGTAAGTTAGTGTTATACAATAAGCACGGTGCGCAGTAAGCGACCGTTGAATAAGTATTGTTAAACGATAATGTAGCAGATAAGACCAGTTATGAGTTAAACACAGTGGAGATGCAAGATAAGCGATATTAAACAGACTGGGCAATAAGCCAGTGGTAGGTACTGTGTGATGAGGAACTCAGTGTGAATTCCATGGCGAATCGCATAAGGGATTTACTGTGAAGAGTTTACGCCTCTGCACTCTGTATGACTGAGTGTTTTGGTATTGCACTTGCGCAGTAATGATCGAGTGGGATAGCCAGGAATTGGAAACATGTTAATGGTGGAGGAATGATGTTGTAATGGCCGATGCATAGGAAATGCAAGGCCGCACCAATGAAAGAATACATGTATAAAACCAAATGTGGAGACATGATTAACAGTAAGTGACTACAGTAGCACTAACTGCCAAATATCGGTATGGAATATACCACAAATGTTGTAAATAGCTGAGAGAGCACTACACACTAGGTAGTAGCTCAATCTCAACCGACAGTAAGTCGGAAGGGGAACAAGTCAATTATTGTGAAATGCATAGCGGTATACACAGTAAATTGTCATGGAAGTGGATAGAAAGTTTATAACTCACCGAATTCGCTAACGGTAAGAGATACCACGCGTCGGTTGAGAAACCATTGTTACCAAGATGAAGGTCACAATTGGGGATGTACAATACAGTAAGAATAACAAATGGAGCAACTAAGCTCTACAGTTATTAGAGTTTCGCAGCAGAAACTAGTGAGCCAGTGATTCAAGTGTTGAATGTACTTGGTGAACATGAGCGAATTTATTAACGCCTAGAAGCCTAACAGGCCCGAATCGAAACAACTAAGAGTTTAAACAAACTCCAATGACAATTCTTGGTTTAGGAACTAAACCGCCAATATGGTTAAGATCCTCTAATCAGAATCCATTGTGTAATAGACCGCGTGGAAGTTAAAACACTTCACGACGGCAGAACATTTAAGCCAATGTTTAGTGATTGATTACGTGGGCGTAATCCCTTTTAAGGGGGGTAGAGCGCAAAACCACTTAGTGTGTATTACCGTACAAGTGTACGTGATTTATTGTGCATAGCATACAATAATTTGTTTTGATGATTGATGTGTGTGTTACGTAAACATACGCATTCAGTCATGGTTTAATTGTGGTAATTGCGCACAGAAGATGCGAATACCATTGTGATAAGTGTGTGTATTTGTTAACAGTTGTGAGTGATAGTACAAGTGTGGGAGTAGAGAAACTCCCGGGGGAGCAAACCCCGACAGTGTATAAATGTGAAATTGTGTGTTGTATTTTGATAAAATATATGTGTATATATATACTATATAGTGATTCAAGAAAGGGCATGATACCGACATAGAACCTAGTGAGAATAAGATTCCCTAGGCAACAGGATTAAAGTGAATGGAGGTAACTGATAGACGGAGTTCTATCCTTTGGAGATGTTATGATCATGATTAGAATGATTTAAAAGATAGAAAATTGGAAATGAGTGATTTATTTGATGCTTGAAAATGAAGTGGGAAGTGGAACTTGATTTGCATGTGATCAAGGGAAGCCGAACACAAATTGGAGTGGAAGGATAGTTCTACACTGATGCTGATCACATCAGGGTTGGATGATTCTTGAAGCTCCCTATAAGTGGTCACGAATAACCACGCTAATAAAAGAAGCAAAGAGCTTAAGTTGGACTTGAAGTTGTGTGTGTTTTCAAAAGGATTTTCAATTGGTATTTATAAAATGTTGATAGATACTTTACATAATTAAAGTTCTCTTACTTAACCTCTCAAGGAAATTTTAAACTTAAGTGATTGTTTTGATCTCCCAAGGACACGGGGACGGAAGGTGTCCATCGCGACCGGGTTCTGCGGGATCACAGTGTATATCATAGATATTTTTGATTGTTATACATGCTATGACATGTTGTTTGGTATGTGTAATAAATGTTATTTTGACCTCGAGTTCTAAAAGTGTATGCTATCAAGACCTATGACTCTAAAGACTGTTGTGTTATCGGGACCTATGTGCCTAGATGTTGTTATGTTACCCAAGACCGGTGAGTCAAAGGGGTTGTTATGTATGTGTAAGTGTTGTTAAGATACCCGGACCATTGAGCCCGAGGTTATCATGTGAATATGTTATGTTATGTATGGATGTGAATGTGTTGCCCGGACCATTAAGTCCAAGGTTGTGATGTAAAGTGTATTTGGTTATGGAAGTTTTATCTCTATAAGTAATCCCCGTATTCTAATCCAAGATGTGAGGAAGTGTAAACTTCGAGGACGAAGTTCTTTTAAGGGGGTAGATTGAAATACCCCAAACCTTGGTATGTGGTTTAAATATCAAACTATGGTATGTAAAGGCTAAAAAGTGCCTTAGAAACATCAGTGAACAATTTAAACATAGTAAAATGCAATAAAGCACTAAGACACAGTTTGAGCAAAAACATGCTCTAAGCTATGAGTGAACTTGGTTAGGACCCAAAGAGCCTACCAAGACTTAATAATATTTAATTATGATTTTATAAGGCTAATCAAGTCTTCAGGAAACCTTGGTAGACAATAAACCAAACAAACACAAGAAAATACCTTAAAGTCAATATGAGCAAAAATGTGCTCTAAGCTTGGGATAAATTTGTATAAGACCTAATGGTCATATCTATACCTTATAAATATGTTAATGAACATATTAAATCAATTACCAAAGAAAACCAAGCTTGAAAACAAGTTAAAACACAAAATGTGCTTTAAGGAGTCTTAAAGCACGTTTTTGAAAAATTGTCTTGTAAATGAGTTTTGAATGGCTAAATGTCCATCATTACTCTTTAATTAACATGTGTACTATATAGTATCACATTTGGGTGGCTATATCAATGGGAAATCAAAATTTCACTTCTATGTGCCTTGTTTTTGTGAATAGTAACTTTAATAAGCTAGTTTGTAACATATGATGTTATAAGTAATTAAATTGGTCAACAAAGACTATTATAACCTTCTAAGTATATGGGGGCCGATTTTTATGAAGGTGAGTCACCACCATGTAAAAATCAATTAAGGAAAGGAAGGGTAGGAAGGTAAAAAGGAGAAAGTTACCTTATAATACAATATCTTGTTAAAGCAAGTTCTATCTTCATTTCTCCTTTCCTTCTTCATTTCACACGTCCCCAACCTCCCTTCTTGCTCTCTTTAACGAGCTGCTACAGCAACACAACAACACCACCATTGTTTTCCATCTTTGACCACTTGTAACTCCTAGCTCCATGGTCCAAATTCAATTCCAAGACCATCATTCTTCTAGTTGGAGCAAGCTCTACACTTCTACCTTTTCAAATCTTCAAGAACTCAATTTCGGTGCCAAGGAGATTCACCATTGATGGAGCTTGAGCTCACCTTTTCACATATTATTGTTCTCCTTTGCTTCTAGGTAAGGAATCTCAAAGAAAAATCAAGTTTCCTCTCCTTTTAGTACATGGCCGAAAATTCACCTCACCATGGTGTCTTTACCTTGCTTGTTTTAGCTTCATTTGAATCTTCCAAGGGCTTGGTGGAGTCCTCTCTTGATATATATATTCAAGCTCTCTTTCCATTCCAAGGTAAAACAATCATTTTAATACCTTAAGATAATATATGTAAACCTAGGGTTTACAATGAGATGAAGCATAAAGCTTATATACTCATTTCAATGTTGGTATATTGTTTAGTAGTTGACAAGGAAAGAAATGCCTTACCGGTTTAAGAGGAAACAAGAAAGAAGTTTGAGTGGAAAGAGGTAAATATGCTATCTCAATGTGGTATAATGCCTTAGGAGAAATGAGCTTATAATGCTTGCTAAAACTACCTAAAGAGCAAATGGTGAATGACTTAGTAAGGTGTTCTCAAGGAGACTAGTAAAGGAACATATGTCTTGGTGTGTGTAATTGGAGGTCAAAGGCTTATATATTGTGGAAATTCAGTGTTTAAGGTTTATGTTATTTAAGGGCCTAAGTGCCAAGCAATTTAAGTTAAGCACTATATTGTGATGTAGTGCTAAATGTGTGAAGTTTGTGTATAAAGATGTTTTTGATGGATTTAGGTGTTCTTGAATGTTTAGTGGTGAAAAAACTATAAGTTTGGAAAGATGATGTGCTAAGAGAACCCATGGCGAAATTTGTAAAATGTATAAGGAGTTTTAAGTGCTTAAATGAACTTGGGTGAACTAGGAATTGTTAGGAATGGATACATGCTTCACTAAGGAAGAAAACATGCATTAAGGTGTTCTAAGGTGCTATAAGGATTTAGGCATAGTCTTGGAGATTTAGGGAACTAATGGATGACTTCTTGATACACCAAGGTGATGGTGGAGGTGTCGTAAAGTCTTGTGCAAAGTTTGGTGAACAATGAAAGTGTAACGCCTTGTGAAGGTTTAATTATGAACTTGTGGGAAAAACTTGAGGAGTGTGTGTAAAGGGGATGAGTGTAGTGCAAATGATGTTTAAAAGGGTGGTTATAAGGTAGTGAGGGAGTACTTTGGTTAGGTGAAGTTTTAGGCAAGAATACAAGTTACAAGTGTAAGAAAAAAAAATGTTCTAAGTGTTAAGGACTTAGTAAAAGTTGAGTAAAAGTTTAAGGAATTTTTGGGATGTTTTGAAAGGGTTTAAGTGTGCCCAAAAGATGTTAAAACATGTGGGAGAACATGTGTAAAGCATAGGAAAAAATTGGGATGAATTTGGAGTTCATAAAGAGGAGAAAAACACATTAGAAAATTGGTTCTGCAGTGGACCGCCCCTACGGACCGCCCCTGTGGGGAGGTCCAGTGCAGAGAAGTGAAAAAAAAAGAACGTGTAGCATCTGTTGTGGACCGCCCCTGGGACCGCCCCAGAGGGGCGGTCCAGACCAGAAATGAAGAAAAAAATTTTTTAAGGCTCCTAATGATGGGGGATTGAATGGTAATGGTTTTAGATGATGTTTAGGCCTTGTTTGGTGACATGTAAAGGCCTTAAGAGGTGTAAACAAGTATGAGGTGTAATGAGAAGTGATTAACTAATATGATTAAGTTTAAACTACAATGACTTAGTGGTCCAACATTAGGGAGTGATGATGGTTAGAAAGATAAGCATTAGACTTTAAACAAGCATGTTACTCCAATGTTAATGAAAGTAATTGTAATGTTATCAGTTGTTCGAGAATTGCTCGAGGAACATAAGTGGACATGATAAAGTGGACTCCGGTGACAGGTATGGTTTTCTTGCAACCTGTGTCCTACCGGATTACACCGGCTTGTATGCCAATGTGTTTTTCTGTATGTTTGCCACATTGTAAGATAAAACATGTAATGAGTTTACAGTAATTCATTTATGTGGCGTGTTCAACTCCGATACCATTTAACCTCGGAAGTGTTAACCTTAGTTAACTGAGTCTAGGATCACATGAGAGTTCGGTATTCGGATTAAACGACCCAAACCATGGGACGTTCTAACCACGGCTATGCGTGTGTTAATTGTGTGATATGTGTTTGTGAATGTAGGGATCTCCCTTGTATGTTTAACCCAGTTGTAATACTGTATGTGTTGTTATGTGATAGGCTCCATAGTGGGGTTCTAACTAATATCTAAAAGTAAGTATGTACTAACAGTGGTGAGGAATCCGGTTAGGCCGGTCGCGCGTTGTTTGGGAGAGGGTATCCTTCTTAGCCTTACCCTTCTCTTTGTTATGGTTGTTTCCCTCACGGGTTATGATCTCCCATTAGCTTACTCCAAAGCTTAGCTATTCTGACTTATGATCGGTTTAGGGGGAACATGTGTTTGTGTGGTGTGTTCGGGCCCTCCAAACCCGAACCATCTTAACTTAAGTTACTCGTCCAACTATTAGGACGGTAATGAGTGTTGTTGTTGTTGTATAACGAGCTTACCATGAGAGTGACACCATTCTCTAGGCTCACCAGTGAATTAAGTATGTTTGGGTCGGTTCCTAAGAGGACCGTTCCCGTTATGTTATGTGATGTTGTTGTAAAGCAATTTCTATTGCGATGTTATCATGTGCACGTCGAAATGTGAAAAGTGTTGTTATGTTTGTTATGTGAGGAATGTTATATGTTGTAAAATATGGAGTGTGTGGATCATGGAAATGAATCCCAGTTTGTGATAAGAGGCGTTTAAGGTTAACCCGATTTAAGGGTAAGTGTCGTCTATTAAGGAAGTAGCTCCATTAGAGGAGGAACACTCTAGGGATAATGAATACCATGAGTGATTTATCAAGTAAGGATGTATTATCTGTTTGTTGAGCCTATTGAGGCGAATTGTTATGTGTTGTGTGTTTAAAGTTGCATGCATGATTTAAATATAATCAATCGCATGCTAAGACGACAATTAGTTGTGCGTGGCCCGGTAGCATGTGGGCTGCGGGATTACCATACCAGCAAAGGTGCTGAGCCCCTTGGGGGCCACCCTTTCTCTTCTTTTCCTGTTTCAGGTACAGAGAGCTGGAATCCGTTCGAGAGTAGGACGGGGTAGACATTGTACATGGGTAATCATTTAAGTGTATATATACAGTAGGTGTAGTAAGACCGAAATTGTTATCGGCATCAGTTTATAAATACTCGGTATAGTTGAAAGGTGTATGTTGTCGTTGTTGCTAATGGAAAGGGATAGTAATGTGTAGTCGCTCGGGAATTTAGCCCATCAGACCGGTACAATGTATATGTATTAGCCTTGTTAGCCACGTGGGTGGTTAACGGCGTGTAACACCAAGAAGTTAAGTAATGTGTTGAAGTTTGTTTTCCGCTGCAGTTTGTTGTTAAGTGTGTTTGTTGTTGGATGGGGTGTTACAATACCTAAGTGATAATAATGAGATAATGTCATGCGATTCTAAGGCGTTGACTACCTATAATAAATGAAATGATGTCAAGCTATTCTAAGGCGCTCACTACCCATAAGTGAAAAATGTGTCAAGCTATTCTAAGGTGCTAACTACCTAGGATGTGAAAACTTGGTGGTATGCAAATGCAAGAATGTTGAAACGCTAATGATGCTAATGATGGTGATGCTGATGATGCCGATGAAAAAATGAAATAATGTCAAGCGATTCTAAGGCGTTCACTACCTATAATAAATGAAATGATGTTAAGCTATTCTAAGGCGCTGACTACCCGTAAGTGAAAAATGTGTCGAGCTATTCTAAGGTGCTGACTACCAAGGATGTGAAAACTGGGTGGTATGCAAATGCAAGAATGCTGAAACGCTAATGATGCTAATGATGTTGATGCTGCTGATGCTGATGATGCTGATGACAAAAATGAAATAATGTCAAGCGATTCTAAGGCGTTGACTACCTATAATAAATGAAATGATGTCAAGCTATTCTAAGGCGCTGACTACCCATAAGTGAAAAATGTGTCGAGCTATTCTATGGTGCTGACTACCTAGGATGTGAAAACTGGGTGGTATGTAAATGCAAGAATGCTGAAACGCTAATGATGCTAATGATGTTGATGTTGATGTTGATGATGCTCGGATGCTTCTGGGGACCAAAACCTGTGCCAATGCTCCTGGCTGGACCCAATGTGGACTTATTGCCATCACCCCCCAAGCCGGTGTGCAGGGATAACTCCTGGTATAATCCCTGGGGACTTATTGTCTTCGCAAACCATTCGTTGATCCCAAAGTAAGCTGACATAACACAGGAGGATTTATTGCCATCACCTCGCAAACGTTTCTGACGCCAGGTCTTGTGACGCGCCTGGATAATGCAACTAGGACTTTTGACGAGCCTATATGAATGAGATGAATGCAATGTGTTTGATGAGAGTGGGTAAGCTAAAGGGTCTTATTACGAGCCTAAAGGAATGTAACTAGGTCTTATGACGAGCCTAAGGGATGGTTTTAGGTCTTATGACGAGCCTAAAGGTTGGATCCAGGTCTTATGACAAGCCTAAAGGATGGTTCTAGGTCTTATGATGAGCCTAAAGGAATGCAACTAGGTCTTATGACGAGCCTAAGGGATGGTTCTAGGTCTTATGATGAGCCTAAAGGTTGGATCTAGGTCTTATGACGAGCCTAAAGGATGGTTCTAGGTCTTATGACGAGCCTAAAGGTATGCAACTAGGTCTTATGACGAGCTTAAAGGTTGGATCTAGGTCTTATGATGAGCCTAAAGGTATGCAACTAGGTCTTATGACGAGCCTAAAGGATGGTTCTAGGTCTTATGACGAGCCTAAAGGATGGTTCTAGGTCTTATGACGAGCCTAAAGGTTGGTTCTAGGTCTTATGACGAGCCTAAAGGTATGCAACTAGGTCTTATGACGAGCCTAATGGTTGGATCTAGGTCTTATGACGAGCCTAGAGGATGGTTCTAGGTCTTATGACGAGCCTAAAGGTATGCAACTTGGTCTTATGACGAGCTTAAAGGTTGGATCTAGGTCTTATGATGAGCCTAAAGGTATGCAACTAGGTCTTATGACGAGCCTAAAGGATGGTTCTAGGTCTTATGACGAGCCTAAAGGATGGTTCTAGGTCTTATGACGAGCCTAAAGGTTGGTTCTAGGTCTTATGACGAGCTTAAAGGTATGCCACTAGGTCTTATGACGAGCCTAAATGTTGGATCTACATGAAAGTGAGTTAAGTGTATGATAGGTCTAAATGAATGTAAGAGGATTAGGGCTCAAGACGGGCCTGTGGATGTTTGAACATGAAGGTAGGGCTTAGGACGGGCCTGAGGATGTTTGAATGTGGAGGTAGGGCGTAGGACGGGCCTGAGTGATATTTGAATGTGAAGGTAGGTCTTAGGACGGGCCTGTGGGAATTTGATGTGGAGGTAGGGCTTAGGACGGGACTGAGGGATATGAGAGGGGATTGTACCTTCGGGTTTTGGGTTTTTGGCTTCCATCGGTGTCATTGTTGCAATTGTTGGGACCAACAATTGCCCCCAGTATTTTTTCTTAAGGCGATCTGAGTTTTTTAGGATTTTATGGCAATCAATCGGAATGATCGATTGCCCCCAGTATTTTCTTTGCGCAAATACAAGTCTTACTCTCACAAGCCAGGGTTTATCTTGATGTGGTGCTTTCTATCCTACACTCAAAGTGTTTAATGTTTGCACTCGTGTCCTCCTTTTGGACAAAACATCTCAAACATTGAATTTGACATTTTGGATTTACACACGTTCAACCTGTTACTTTCACATGATTGGATGCACAACTACTAAGTCGGAAGTCTTTTGAGCTTATAACATGGCTATGGGGTGTAATGACAACAGGACCATGGGGGGATGTTAGGGATCTGTGGAGCTATAAGGGTGACCAAAGCTGCAACTTGCACCGTCTTTCGGACTTGCCTTCTTTGTTTTGGAGTCGTTTGGCTACTTCATGATGACTTCGCTTGGGACTTTTTGGGTGTTCCTTGCACCTTCTTTTTTTTCTTCCAATTTTGGATTTCTTTGAGGCTTTTCAGATTTCCCTTTCTTTAAATCTCTTTCTCCTCAGGGTTCTTGTGTTTCCCGGTTTTGAACTTTGAGAGCTGCTTTCGATGTTAGCTCATTTGGATCCTGTGTCACTTTGGGACCATTTACGGATCGTTTCGTCATGTTGTTAGCAGTTTCGCTTCTTTGGACTTGTGAAGTTGCTGTTTGGAAGTCGGGTTCCTTGCTCCCTTTGGTCACCGGGTCGGTTATTCATCATTGGCTGGCTTGTTTTGTGGAGTTTGTAGCGTTGTAAAAGAGGACGCATGCGAAAATCTCTACGGGGGTGCCTAGGGTATAATGTCAGGGTTCACAAGCTTTTGGCTGTGTGGTGCAGTACCTAGGTGCTTCGTCATCCCTAATAGTTTTGTATCCATTCTTTGTTACTTTTCATAGGTTTAAGCGTAAATTTACAAATTATCTCCTTCGGTCGGAGTTATGTCATTTACCTTACCTTTGAATGTGATCTTTCCGGAGTCGCGTAAAAATGACACGCTCGTTCTCTCTTAGTTTTACCACTCAAGACGCTCTCACGCAATGTTCGCTCAAAGACTTGTTCATGCACTTAAACAAAAGAAATAATCATCTTCGGTCTTAAACTTAGATTGCCCCCAATATTGTTGTGGGGTTTTTGACAAGCCTTTTGAATACCCAGGTTATTTATGGTGGATGGTGGCTGTGTGTAATGATGAGTGGTGATGAGGTGACCGTTGAGTGACTCATTTTTCTCTCTTGGTGGCAGCAGTTTTGTTTTTATGTGTCTGGTGAAATGGCAAAAATAAAGTGATGTGATATATGTGGTGGCTGCAATGGAGGCGGTGAATGTATGGACGGGAATGTGGTTTGGTACAGGGGGCTTCGTGAAAAACAAAGGTTTTTTTTTATGTTTGCGGTCATGCTTCATGAGTGAGTTTTTTTTTTTAAGGCACATGAATGAATGTATAAACATTAGAACATGAGCAAAGAAGGAACTTTATTTATAACCAAAAGAAGTAACAATGACATTGAGTACCAACTAAATGGAAAAGACAACTGAACTAGCTAAAGAACGGAAGGTAATTAAAAGAAAAAAAGGAAGAAGAAAAAAGACAAAAGCTACGCAAACAACTAAAGGGAAAAGAAAAATAACAAAGATTCCTAGCGGTGTTCCAGCATGGGATTCCCGAAGATATTCCTGTGCTTTGAGAACTGAAGTCCCTGGTCAATCAGGTCTTGGATCTTATGCTGTAGGGCCCTGCAATGATCGGTGTCATGGCCTGGTAACTGATGGTAGTGACAGAACTGATTTGGACTCTTACCCAAATGGGTGACTCTTGGTCGGGGCGGAAGAGGCTGTAAGATGTTCTGCTCCTGGAGCTTTTTCAGGGCCTGACTCAAAAGACGACCGATATCCGTGAATTCTCGCTGATTGAAATCCGGTCTTGGAGGTGGTACTGCTCGATAGCTCCTCCCTTGTTCCCTTGGCTACTGGACTGCATTCACCTCGTACTGTCCTGCGTACCTCTACTGTGCGCGCTTTGCGTAAGCTGCGGTTGAGTAGGAAGCTTTCGCTGGTTCAGATTTTTGGAACTTTGAATTACTTCCGAATCCCCGAGGATATCCAAGCTTTAAGTCTCCCTTGTGGATCTTCTCCTCCAGAACACCTACCTACGGCCTAATGAGCATATCAAAGCTTGGAAAGTACATATACTTTAACTCATCATTGTACTGCTTCTGCATGTTCTCAACAATCATGCTAATTTGTTCCTGCTATCCATCCTTCTAGGCATGCCTACTGCCTTCCTCCTTCCTCCTCCACCGCTTTATAAAGTTAGACATGGACTCACTTCCCGTTTGGCGCGTGCTGGCGAGGTCAGACCGGGTGATTTCCAAATTTTTTGTATACTCAAAGTGAGTCAGGAAAGCTTCACATACCTCCTCGTATGTCTTGGTGTTCATTCTTTGAGTTAGGTACCATCGTTAAGGAATCTCATCTAGGTATCGGGCAAAAACCTTAGCCTTTTGCATATCATTGAGCCTCAGGATAGACATCTCTCGATCAAACATCGCCAAATGGATTTGGGGATTGGTCGAGCCCTTGTATAGAGCCAAGGTGGGTAGCTTCAGCTTCGCGGTTAGCTCGACGTCTGGATAGGATCCCATGGAGAGATAGTCAAAACCAGCAGGTTTACCGGCCTTTTCCATGCGCTCGATGCGCCTTAGAGCCCTCTGAACTTCAGCGGCTAACTGGTTCCCGGGAGCACCACCTCCGTACCCAACTTGGTGTCATGTCCCTCCAAGGAGATATTGTCCATGCCGTATAAAGGGTTGACAAATCCTTGCAGTGGTCTTTCCTGTCTTGCCGCCTCCAAGACCCAATCTTCTAATGGAGCTCAACTGTTGCTGCCGCATGCCGTGCCTCCAAGGCTTCAATGGCAGCTTGATGTTTCCGTACCAGGCCGGCTATTTGGTCCTGCTCCCCCATCGGAACCCCAGTGGTCCCGCTTTGAGCTGCCATTTCCATCACGGCCAACTTATCCTCCAACTTGGTGATTGTGTTCACATATTTATTCTTGAGTGCCTGGATTGCCTCCTGGTGTTTCAAATCAAAATTTTTCATGACCTCCCCACAGAAGTGTTCGGGTTTCCCCCCTGCTGGTTGATTCTCCTGATGGATATCGTCATGAACCTGGACTGACATGTCAGATGAGCTGGAGTCTACTTCGGGCTGGAATGATGGAAGAGGGGGAGTAGGCAGTCGGGTCAAACGTCCGGAACTTCTGTCCCAACGCCTTTCTGAAATCTTGCCTACTTTCTGTTTTAGAACTTAAAGTAAAAACCATTAGGGCATGGGCCTTCAATGACATAGAAATATTTTCCTATGAGGACCCTTATGTTCTAATTACAGTACTTTTTTTTTCTTTTTTGGACTGTTCAGGCCGAGCGGGCCGGAAATTTTTGGCATGTGTAATGGGCCAGCAATCCTAAAAGGAATAATGGAAACCTTCGAGCTTGTCTGAGGGGATGATTTCGTGGAGGTAAAGGCATTCGGGCCACTGAAACCTTCAAGTGTTTCATTTGGACTGGAAGAGATTGAAGGGTCGATACAGATATTGGGCCTGAGGCCCAGAAAAAACATATACACAGAAGTCTTGCATAGGGAGGTAATGCAAATGTCCTCACAAAATGACTCAGTCCAACAGGTACAGATCGATCCAGAGAGGTGCTTGGGGCGCGGGCCCAGGTCACCACAAAGAAATAGGGCTTGCACGTTATTCTCTTTGGGCTTCCTCACTTTTTTCACATCACCTGAAGCTGTGCGTCTACGGTCGGGTCTTTGACTGACCATACAATGGCTAGGTAAGGGTACTGCCAGGAAAATGCTTAGGGCTAAAGCCCATGTATTAAGGGGGTGTGTTAGACGACACCCTCCTCTTTTCTCCACTTATTCACATCACTAAAAGGTGTGAATTTCTGACAGGGGACCCTCAAACGGGTCCCGGGGTGAAATTGGTTTGCGTGGACCCTCGCTCTCATATGATGCGAAGGTGCAGAAATTTAAATTGCGCACAAAAGTAAACAAACATTGTAATAAAGCCATAAATAAAAATTTTCGAGTTAAGCCCTCTTTCTTAAAATTAAACTAGTTAAAAATAAGAAGTTGTTCCCAGCAGAGTCGCCAGTCTGAGAGCCTCGATTTTTAAACCCTACCTATACTATATTGATTAGTTGATTAGGGTCTAACCGGGTTTTAGGTCCACTTTTAACCTAAGTTTAATAACAATGCCATATAACATTAATTATTAAAATCTAAGCTAGCTCACTGGAACCTATTATGAGTCACCACCTAATTTTTACCTAGATCAAATTAGGAAATGAGAGTTTGGGTTCAGGGGCTTGGTATACAACTTATTTAGGTTCAAATTACTTCCATTACCCCTCCAAGGTCGTTTTTCATGTACTTTGTTTATTTACGGCTTACTACAAGTTATTTTTAACCTAAGTGCGCGCTTCTATTTTTTTTTTATTTTTAACAGATAATTAAAGTGAAATCTGAAAATACCTAATCTAGGGTTTCGGGAGCAGAATTAGGTCAAATTTTAATTACGTCCGAAGCCACGGACCTAATGTCTGAGACCACAGACCCCACTTGAATTAAATGATTACAAAAAACAGAACTAAAATAAAAACGCAAACTTGAAAAGTCCGGAGCCACGGACAGGGTGTCCGTGGGCCCGGACATGTATTGACAGAAACCCAAAAATTTGAAAAATTGAAAAATATGAAATCCCGCCACCCTCCGTGGGTGTCCGTGGTCACGGACAACCCGTCCGTGGTCCAGAACCATGTGTCCGAGGTCACGTACCACCCTCGGATAGTGGGTTTTTGATGGTTCCCGACGGTGTTTTTAGCTCAAAATTTATGTGCTAGTAGCCTGAAAGATGTACAAGACGTTAGTGCTTAAAAGTCGTCAATTTGAAATCGAATTTAATGCAAAACTTAGCGAACAAGTAATTGGATAGAAGCTTAAAAAACCGGCAACTCAGAAGCTATGAAAGGTTAGTTTGCATTCAAAATTTAACAGAAGACCAATGAACTCGTAGTGAATCAAAAGAAGGAGGTCCCAACATGTTTTACCTTTTGTGTCAATGAGATTCTTCACATTGGAAATCTTTCGGTGCTCCGTTGAAGCTGTTCCCGGACTGGATTCGAACTAGGCTTCTGACCTTTGAGAATTGGTGATGTTCTTCACATTTTGGTGGTGGTTTGAAGGTGTTTTGATGATTGTGGATGTGATGGGAGTTGAAAAACGTGTTTCGGTGTTGATTTTGGTGAGATCTCGGTATTGTTTTGGTGCTTGAAGGTGCAAAAACGTGGGATGCTGGCTATGAAGAAGAGTTTTGACTGTCTAGGGTTCTGATTGCTTGTAAGATTGTATTTTATCCAAAGATCTATCCTTTATAAAGACTTTCTTAAAGATAAAGAAAATCTAGTAAAAGTAAGATTTTTGGCATTTTAATTAAGTGACTTCCCAAAGGAATTTTACTGTGAAATTTTAACCACGTATCAAGGATGGCAATTATGATTTTTTTGAAGTGGAATCGAATTTTTTAAATTTAGGAACATTTTTAAATTCAATTTTCTCATCAGATTCAATCCAAAATTGCTAGAAAATTATTTGAAATTTGAAAAATCAAAATTCCAACGCCATTACACTTAAAATGTCATCTTCTCTCATGGGTTAAAAATTCAAAACATTTCAAGCTGATTTGAACATCTTTTGGAGGAAAGAGAAAGCCTATAGGAGGTCTCGGGAGCCTTAAAAATTAAGAAAAACCCCTGACGACGACGAAACTGCTCCCTATGTCCCGGAATGGCCGATAGGGCCGGAGTCCCTCGTGACTTGATTGAGGTGCCTCTCATAACACCAAAGCCTTATAGACCCTAACCACGGGGGGTCAAAATTTTGGGTATAACAAGCGGTAGGGGTGTTACAAAAAGTGGTATCAGAGCGCACGGCGCTCTGATGTCTAAGGATTACCGAGCATAGGGATTACCGAGCTAGGATTACAACCGTTTTAAAATGGAAATTTAGAAACCTAACTAGGAGTGACCGTTGATAACAACGGACAACCTTAACGTCCGTATGGACGATACCATTGCTTAAATTCAAGACCAGTTGGTCACGGTGTTACAGTGCCTAATGTAAATGTTAAATGTTCAGATGTCAGGACGAGGTCCAAGCAAACCCAGAGGAGGGGCTGCCAATGGACTGGGCACGCAGACGATAGCAGAGATCGTCGCTGCCACGGTAGCACAAATGCTACCTCATGTAATCACCGCTGTACAACAAACGCATCAAAATCAAGAAACTCAAGCGGGACCAACCCCACCCCCTCCACCCAAAGATGTGAACTGGGTAAAATCAATCGCTGAACTCCGACCTTCATGCTTTACAGGCGAGAGCGATTTGGCAAAACTAGAAGCTTACATCTCCGAAATGGAGGCAGCATTTGAGACTCTCGAAGCTCCTGCTGGAGTTCGAGTGAGAGTAGCAGTGTACTACCTCAAAGACGCTACTATGGATTGGTGGAAGCCAGTAAAACACGAGTATGCCAACGATCCCACCTTCGATTGGGAATCCTTCACCCCCATCCTCCGATCCAAATACTATATAGAGCATGTCAAAACCAAGAAACGACTAGAGCTTGACGTTTTGCGGATGATAGAGAGAATGTCAGTGGATGAGTACTACCGCACCTTCACCTCCATCCTACGTTTTCTACCCGACCTTGGGTACACCGGTCAGGTCTTGGTCGATCGCTTCTATGGCAGTCTGAGCCATCGC
This sequence comes from Limonium bicolor, assembly GCA_023374045.1. Lineage (NCBI taxonomy): Eukaryota > Viridiplantae > Streptophyta > Magnoliopsida > Caryophyllales > Plumbaginaceae > Limonium > Limonium bicolor. The sequence goes on along the minus strand of CM041777.1, from coordinate 427,690,681 downwards.
CTTCGGTACGGTATGGGCTATACCAGATTTACCTCCATTCAGGTAAATATTGGTTGAACCCTTAACACCATTGTCAATACTTAAACTTTTATCTTTATAAGTAAGAGCACCATCTAATACCTAAAAATTCAGGTGTGCTATCACGCGGCATCTCGCGTTGAGATTACTTGCCAGTTAAGAGATGAGGAGCAGGCGCTTAAGTGCAAGGCCAACAGTAAGAACACTAGTTCTGAGGAGCAGAACCAGGACAAGAGCTGGAAAAAGAAGGGGAAGTTCTTTCAACAATCCCAGAAGAACACCCCGAGTGAGAGCAGTGCCCATGCTTAGAAGGGCAAAGCAGCTGAGCCTCTTCAGCTGCTTACTCTGCGCCGGTGGCTGCGAAGCCACTGAGATCACACCCGCCTAAGGGTAAACTTCTAAACTTAAAACCGTACATGTATAATTATGCTAAGTAGTATCACCGCACCAAATGTGCTAACACTCAAAGCCTCAGGTTCTGGCTCCGGGTATGGCAAACACTACTTCGACGGCCGCAGCTACGTTTGCAGGAAGTGCAACCAGGATCACCCCGGCACAGATTGCCATGGGAGGGAAATCAGATGCTTTAATTGTCAGAAACCGGGACACCGAGCTAACGTGTGCCCAGAAAATGCAAAGCCCAAGGGAAACTTCCAGAGCTACAAGCAGAGGGAAGGCAAGGAGGTTGCATCTGGCGATGCTCCAGCCCAGCAGGCCTCGCAGGGACAGGGGTCCCGAGGTCCTCAGAAGGGGCACCTCAGAGGCAGCCGGCCTTGCATATCATCGACCATGACGGGACCGATTCTAAGTCCGGCCTAGGTACTAACCTAACCTTGAATCCTTGAAAAGCATACCTAATTATCGAAGTATATGTTTGAATGAATGCATGAGTAAGTAGAATTGAAGTATGTATTTGAGCATGAAATGAATTAGTTGAGACTAGAACTCACCGTAGATGAAAATTACAACCATAGGTAGATTTAATATCTGCTACCAATACCTTCAAACCCGCTCCATGAAGAAACCAACATCACGACTCACCACTACACCAACGAGCAGTGTTAGGTCATCCGACCAGGTATGATTCTATTAAAGGGATACCTGACACCCGAAGCATAAATTTCAATCATCCGATGATGCAGTGAACTAGGGACGGGTCCAGGAGGATTTTACACACCCGAATTCCCCGGTGGAGCGAAGATGAAGCTGAAGATGATGTGCTTGGGAAAGGATTGGAATCCTTACACCAAGACATACCAAAAAATGCGAACACAAGACGGAGTGACGCCACCAATAATACCCCCTGAATTTTAGCCGCTTGTTACACAAGCTGTAGAACTTGCACAACAATGTGAAGATGGTCTGATCCCCACACTCGAAGCGGACCTTTGTATCATCAATTTCTATGAGAAAGAAGGATGACTAGGGTTATACCAAGATAAGGACGAGACAACAGAATCTCTTGAACAAGGAGTGCTCATAGTGTCTTGGTCCATTGGTGATGACGCCGTATTTTGGATAGCGAGCAGAAGCGTGTGGACCTCGCAGAGAAACTGGTATTGAGGTCAGAAGATGTCCTAAACATGGGTGGAAAATCAAGGTTGCTGTATCACGGGATCAACAAGATCAAGTTGAATACGGCACCACCGGCAATAATCAATGCCACACACATGAAACTAGGACGCCTGAACCTTACCTTTAGGAAGTACTAAGCTTGTAGCATTATGTAACACATTAGTAACATGTATTAGAGACACGGTATGTATGATGGTTGGTTTATCAATAAAGAGCAGTGTCGATTATTAAATTCCACTTGTGTCCACCATCATTACTTTTGAACTTGTGAATCTATAGGTTGTGGACTCGGTACCGAAGGTAACCTGAGTATCCCCACCGAAGCACAAGCCGATAAGAGCGGCACCATCTTAACGGGAACCTTCCCAGTGAACGGCATTGATGCCTCGGTATTATTCGACTCCGGCGCCTCTCATGCTTTCGTTTCGCCATCATTTGCGAAGAAGTTGGGGCTAGATGCGGATGAGCTACCGAACTTCTTGGTTACTCTCCTGTCAAAGGAGCGAGTACAATGTACCAAATATTACAAATCAGCCACGATCCGAATCAAGAGCGAAGAGTTTCATCTCCTTCATCGAATTTAACGGGTTGGGATTCGACTTGATAGTCAGGATGAACTGGTTGGAGCGGCACAAGGGGCGAATCCTCTGCGCCGAGCATAGACTGTAGCTCAAAGGTCCTTCTGGGGTTACAGTATCTTACCGCTAGAGACCGAGAGAGCCATCGACTACAGTCATCTCTGCTATGGCTATGTACCGGGAGCTCAGAAAAGGGCACAATGTGTATCTTTGCTATGTACAAGATCTGGAGAGAGATCCAGAATTCAATACCGATGTACCGACTGTATCAGAATTCCCCGATATATTCCCAAAGGAGCTACCTGGTATGCCACCTTAGAGAGATGTTGAATTTGAGATTGATCTCCTACCTGGTACTGGTCCCATTGCTAGGGCACCGTACCGTACGACACCAGCAGAAATGACAGAGCTTAAGGAGTAGTTACTCGATTTACTCGACAAGGGTTTTTACGCTCGAGCATATCACCCTGGGGAGCACCGGTTCTCTTCGTGAAGAAGAAGGACGGTAGCCTCCGACTCTGCATCGACTACCGTGAATTGAATGCAGTCATCGTCAAGAATAAATACCCATTGCCACGCATCGACGACTTATTCGACTAGCTGAAAGGAGCTTCAGTCTTCTCCAAGACTGACCTCCGATCCGGGTATCATCAGATTACTATCAAAGAGTAAGATATAGAGAAAATGGCATTTCGAACCAGATATGGCCACTACGTTCATAGTCATGCCATTCGGTATGTCAAACGCACCAGCTAAGTTCATGAATCTAATGAACCGTCTGTTCAGTGATCAGTTGAACACTTTTGTGGTAGTCTTCATCGATGACATCCCCGTGTATTCGAAGTCAGCAAAAGAGCATGCTAAACACCTCAGAAAGGTACTTGAGACACTGCGCGAGAACCAGCTTATTCGAAGTTCTCCAAATGCGAGTTTTGGCTAGATCAGGTATCACTCCTCGGTCATGTCATCTCGAGTGCGGGTATTTAAGTTGATCCATCCAAGATTGAAGCTGTGCGATCATGGCCTAGACCCAAGACTGTTCCCACATCTGAGCTTTCTTGGTCTAAGCTTTACTGGTCTAGTATTTGTAACGGAGATTTGTAAAGGATTCTCGAAGTCGCTAAGCCCATGACTACAATGTTGAAGAAAGATGCACCGTTTGTGTGGACAGACGAGTGCGAGGTACCCTTTTAGAGCCTAAAAGACTCATTGACCTCAGCGCCAATTCTTACTCTTCTAGAGGGCACAGAGGGATTTGAGGTATATTATGATGCATCAGGCAAGGGAATGGGAAGTGTACTCATGCAGCACGGTAAGGTAGTATCCTACGCCTCCCACCAGCTGAAAAGCATGAGGAGAATTACCCGACTCACGATCTAGAGTTAGGAGCCATTGTCTTCGCCTTGAAGATATGGCGATACTATCTCTATGGGGTAAGCATCACCATCTACTCCGACCGCAAGAGCTTACAATATGTATTCACACAGAAAGAGCTGAATTTGAGACAGAGAAGGTGGATGGAGTTTCTCGCAGATTATGACATCGACCTACAGTATACAGAAGGGAAGGCAAACGTTGTAGCCGATGCCCTAAGTCGTCGAGCACACTCGCTCCATTCACTACTCGCTTCTTCTAGCTTGGTTGAGGAGGTGCGAGACGCTCAGTTGAGTGACCTTTACATGACCGAGATCAGACAGAAGATCACAGATAGCACCTTTGAGAAAAAGAAGTACGACTTCAAGCTGCATGAAGATGGTCTGATCCGGCTGAATGGCAGGCTATGCATCCCCCAAAGCAATGCTGAGCTGAGGGATTGCATCCTGCGAGAGTCACACAGTTCTACACTATCCGTCCATCCGGGAGCCTCCAAGATGTACAGACATGAAGAGGTACTTCTGGTGGTCTGGAATGAAATCCGATGTGACTGAGTACGTGTTGAGATGCCTTACATGCCAGAAAGTAAAGTTTGAACATCGTAGACCGGGTGGAATGGTACAATCTATGCCAATTCCAGAGTGGAAATTCCATGATCTCCATGGATTTTGTTGTAGGACTCCCACCTGCCAGGGGAGGACTCAACATGATCTGGGTAGTAGTCGATCGCCTCACCAAGGTTACCCGATTCATACCGATGAAGGACACCTAGAAGGTGGCGAAGCTCGCGGGGCTATTCGACAAGGAGATTATCCGACACCACGGAGTCCCGAAGACCATAGTATCTTACCGTGATACCAGATTTCTTTCGAGATACTGGAGAGCTACACGGGAAGCGCTGGGTACAGAGTTGAAGCTGGGTACCGCCTTCCACCCACACACCGACGGTCAGACAGAGAGGACCATCCAGACACTGGGGGACATGCTTAGGGCATGTGCCTTAGACTTTCAGGGGAGTTGGATAGATAAGCTTCATCTTATCGAGTTTTCATATAATAATAGCTATCACGCTTCGATTAAGATGTCGCCTTTCCAAGCTCTATACGGTAGACCTTGCCGTACCCCTTGTGTTGGGATGAGTCGAGTGAAGCGGTCATCATAGGGCCGGAGTATCTTGAACAAGTCCAAGCGGAAGTTCAGCAAATCTGAGCTAATATGAAAGCAGCCCAAGATAGACAGAAATCCTATACGGGTGTGCGACGACGCGACCTTGAGTTTGCCGTGGGCGACCAAGTGTTTTTGCGCATTTCACCTATGAAGGGCGTATTCCGATTTGGCCAGAAGGGCAAGCTGAGTCCGAAGTTTGTAGGGTCGTACACTATCACTGAGAGAGTTGGATCTGTAGCCTACAGGTTAGCTTTACCTGAGGAGTTGGGGCGTGTCCATGATGTCTTTCATGTGTCACAACTCAAGAAATACATTTCCGATCCTTCTCATGTTCTTGAGGACGAGCAACTATCTATTGAGCTGACAATGAGATACGTCGAGACTCCGGTTAGAATTCTTGGTACGAAGACAAGAGACACTCACCATAAGTGTTGGGATAAACGTGTGTTACAACTTCTACCACTTAGGCAGTGTACCTATCGTTTTGCGGAATAGTGGAATTGTGGGGTGTCGAACTCTTGGGGACCTTGCTATGGTTTAAACTGATAGTGAAAATTAATTGAGAATTCTAATTAGACTGTTGAACAGAAACTTATCACTTTTTAAGGGAGATTGTGGTTTAACACTTAATGCAAACAAAACAGTAAAAGAACAGTTAATCAAAACAGAATACTAATAGCAGTTATAAAACTCTTTTGTTTTTAAAAGAAAGCACCCGGGTTGTTCTGCTTACTATTTTATCTAATAATTACTATAAACTTCCCATTTAGCAATAAACTCAGAAATCTTAATTAGTTTATTGACCGTTCCCTGTCTAATAAACCCTGATCAATTTAAACAACAAGCACAATCCTTGCTCAAGTTATTAATAAATTAATTGCATTATTAAAATTCTATGGAGACTAGTTAACCATAGGCGAAAACTCGCCTAGTAGTTAACCCGTTTGGACTTTTTGTCTAGAATCTTGTCTCAGCACTGCATTTAAGAAGAAACTACAAATATCAGTTAATAATTGGCCTAAAGATTAAAGCGCATAAGGAGAGTGTAACACCCCTAAAACCGGCCTAAGAGTTAAGGGTATTACACGCCGCGTATTACTACCAATAACGCAAGGCTCTAAACGATCAAAAGCAATAAAGGCCCAAAACAGAGTTCACTTAACATTGTAAACCAAAGTATTCAAATACAGCGGAAGTAAACGGATTCCAAATACATATCCGAATCAGAAACTCAAAACAGAGGAAGGCCCGAAGGCTACAACGTCATAACAGAAGTTTAAACAGTCAAAAGAGCTAAGCACTACAGCTCCAGAACTCAAGATGATCCTCGCTGATCAATCTGCAAAAATGTTAGAAGTAGGGGAATGAGCACACAACTATGCCCAGTAAGCAGCGACCGTCATCAGCAAGGTCGCTCAAAACAATTGAAATCAGAAGAAGAGAAGATAAACATCTTATGCACAATTCTCAGATAGTCAGAAGCTTTCAGAAACAGAAGCAGAGTGGAACACAAGGGGTTCCCATTTCAGAAACAGTCAGAGCACTTAAACAGAAAGGGGACAAGACACAATGCACACACTCAGAAGGGTCGAAGACCCATAGACCATACCAGGTCTCTCGGCAACGCAGAAATGACTCGAAAGAGCCAAAGGGTTCGTCAACCCCACAGAACAGAAGGGAATGACCCACACTCAGAATGACGTCTACATGGTATACCACGGAATAGCTCGACCCAGCCATTCACGGCTCAGAAACAATGTGTAATGTCCCAAAACAGAAAGGTTGCTTAAACAGAAGCAAAGTTGCATTTAAATATGCCAAAACACTCATAAATCAATAGCACAGATCATAAGGAAACCAATGCCGCAGACGGCACTCAAATCGGAGTTCAAACGAAGAAGTTATGTTGAAAACAGAGGGGTGTCCGAACTTGTGTCCGGACGTCGAAGTTCGGACACAAGTCGAGACTCAGAAACCAAGAAAGCCAAATGTCCGAACTTGTGTCCGGACATCAATGTTCGGACACAAGTCGAGTTGAAATCAGATAGAGGATTCAGCATGTCCGAACATCCAAGTTCGGACGGATGTTCGGACAGTTTTACGGGAAATACGCGGAAGGTCCGACCTTGTGTCCGGACTTCGAAGTTCGGACACAGGTCGAACTTTAAATCAGAGGGAAGACTTGAGGGTGTGTCCGAACATCCATGTTCGGACAGATGTTCGGACATACCCCGAACTCGCAAATCAGAAAGGCAGAAACGCACTGTCCGAACTTCAAAGCTCGGACGGAAGTTCGGACAGTGCGAAAAATGCAATTTCCAGAAGACGAACAGAGCAGAAAAACAACACAAATCAATGCCTCAAAATGCCAATGAAGCACACACACCAAATCAGACATTAAAACAGGAAACCATGGGGGTTTAGCCATCCAAAATCTCAACAAAACGCTAATAGAAACCACACACACAAACCACAACAATCCTTGCAACACCCATGGCTGAACTTCCAAACTGAATCGAGTAACCACCTACCTCAATTAGCAGAAGAAGAACAACGATCTGAAACCGCAGGCACAATCCACGCAGAGCAACAATTCGATACAGACCGACAGCCACTGAATTCCACAAACAAGCCCAGAAATCAGAAAACATTCGAAGGAACCTAGACTTGGAAACTCCCAAAACTGTAAAACTTTCTGCATCACAAACCTGGAATCGAGACCAGACGAAATACTCTGCAGAAGAATCCCAACTTGCGCGCAACCAACGGCCACTGATTCGAACACAATCAAAAACCCTCAATCAGAAACTGGACAAGAACAGATGATACAACGGAGACCGGTTCTGCAATACCAACCTGAAAACGAAGAGGAAACTACACCGCAACGAAGATCACCAATCTGATTGCAGCAGTAGGACCAGAATCTTCAACAGAGGGGAAAGATCGAGAGAGAAGGAAAGAGAGAGAAACTGCCGCTTAGCACCACGATAGAGAACGCTCCTCACGATTAGACTGAATTGAACTGTCGTGAAGAAAATAATTAGAAGGCTAAATTAAATAAGGTTCCCATCCTTATTAACTAATAAAAACAATTACCTTAATGTTTTATGCAAGGACTTCCCTGCCCTTGTCATTAAAAGGAATGCCGATCAAGTCCCACTGTCAATAAGGAATAAAACAATCCAACTTAGGATAGCATTGCAACTGATATAACATAAGTATGAATTATGCGGGGTTATAACATCACCTCCCCCTTAAAAGAATCTCGTCCTCGAGATTAACTCACCTTACTGCTCGAACAGGGAGGGAAACTTGGCACGCAGCTCATCTTCGAGCTCCCACGTAGCTTCACTCTCTAACTGATCAGACCACTGGACCTTCACCATAGGCAGGGTCTTACTACGAAGCTGACGGACGTCCCTGGCTAGAATGCGAGTAGGCACCGCCTCGAAACTGCAATCCTCTCTCAGCTGAAGCTGGCTGTAGTCGATCACGTGAGACGGATCATGCAGATACTTCCTCAACATAGACACATGGAAAACTCCGTGGACAGCAGACAAAGCAGGTGGCAAAGCCAAACGGTAAGCCACAGGGCCAATCCTCTCCAGAATCTCAAACGGTCCAACGAACCTTGGGCTAAGCTTCCCACGCTTCCCAAACCGGACTACACCTCTGACCGGCGACACTCGCAGATAGACATGATCACCGACATCAAACTCAAGCGGCCTGCGCCTCTGATCTGCATAGCATTTCTGCCTGCTCTGGGCAACAATCAAACGCTCCGAATCACCCGGATCTTCTCACTGCACCCTGCACCAGCTCGGGCCAACCAAAACCCTCTCCTTCAGGTCGTCCCAACAGATGGGGGACCTGCACCTCCTACCATACAACGCTTCAAACGGAGCCATACCAATGCTCGCCTGAAAGCTGTTGTTGTAGGCGAACTCAATCAGAGTCACATGCTGCTCCCAGCTACCTCCAAAGTCCAGGACACATGCGCGAAGCATGTCCTCCAAAACCTGATTAGTCCTCTCCGTCTGGCCGTCCGACTGAGGATGGTAAGCTGAACTGAACGCTAAATTCGTACCCAAGGCCTTATGCAAACTGCGCCAAAATCTCGAAACAAAACGAGGGTCACGATCAGACACAATAGTAGTAGGCACACCGTGAAGTCTCACTATCTCATCCAGATATAAACGAGCTAGGCGCTCCAAACTGAAGGTCTTCTTCACCGGCAGAAAATGAGCAGACTTCGTCAGACGATCAACTATCACCCAAACAGCATCACAACCCGAAGGAGTCCTGGGCAAACCCATGACGAAATCCATCCCCACACTCTCCCACTTCCACTCAGGAATGGGAAGGGGCTGAAGCAAACCCGCTGGCCTCTGGTGCTCAGCCTTAATCTGCTGACAGGTCTGGCACTTCGAGACAAACTCTGAGATATCACGCTTCATCCCAGACCACCAGAATGACTCTCTGAGGTCTCGATACATCTTCACCCCTCCTGGGTGAACTGAGTATGGCGCTCCATGGGCCTCCTGAAGGATCTCTCTGCGCAGCACTGCATCGTCTGGCACACATACACGGCCTCTGAAACGCAGACAACCATCACTGGAGACACTGAAATCTGAACTCTGCTCTGAAGACAGCCCCTCTCTAATCCGACATAAGCTGAGTCTGACTCCTGACCAACCCGGATCCTGTCGACCAACGAAGACTGCACCTGAAGCGCTGCTATCACACTGGCACTGGCTGGTCTGACTACCCAAACTCCCATACGCTGAAGCTCTAAGGCGGACCTCTGAACTCCTGACAAGGCACAAGCTACGCCCGGAGCACCTCTCCGGCTCAATGCGTCTGCTACAACATTCGCTCTACCCGGGTGGTAGAGGATCTCTAAATCGTAGTCATGAAGTAGCTCCAACCACCTCCTCTGTCTCAAGTTCAGCTCCTTCTGAGTGAACAAATACTTGAGACTCTTGTGGTCAGTGTAAACCTTACACGACGCTCCATATAAATAATGTCTCCAAATCTTCAGCGCGAACACTACAGCTGCCAACTCCAGATCGTGGGTAGGGTAGTTCTTCTCATAGGGCTTAAGCTGTCGAGCCATAAGCCACTACCTTACCCTGCTGCATCAAAACACATCCCAGTCCCTTATGGGACGCATCACAGAAGACCTCGAATCCCTCGGTCCCAGAAGGCAAAGTCAGAATCGGTGTGCGGTCGTCAGCCTCTTCTTATCTCCTGGAAACTCTGCTCGCAAGCCTCGCTCCACTCATACTTGATCTCCTTCCTCAACAGACGGGTCAGCGGGGATACAATCTTAGAGAACCCCTCAACGAACTTCCTGTAGTACCCAGCTAACCAAGGAAACTGCGAATCTCAGCAACATTCGTGGGCCTCGCCCACTCCATCACAGCTCTAATCTTCTCAGGATCCACTGAGATACCGTCCTTCGAGACCACATGTCCCAAGAATACTACGCGATCAAGCCAGAAGTCACACTTCTTCAACTTAGCATACAGCTCACGATCCTTCAGCGTCTGCAAAACAATCCTCAGATGCTCCTCATGCTCCTCTGCGCTCCTGGAGTACACCAAGATATCATCTATGAAGACCACTACGAACTGATCCAGATAGGGTTTGAAAACCCGGTTCATCATGTCCATGAATACTGATGGAGCATTAGTCAGACCAAAGGCATGACTAGGAACTCGTAATGACCATAACGAGTCCTAAAAGCGGACTTAGGCACATCCTCGGCCTTAATCCTCAACTGATGGTAGCCTGAACGAAGATCTATCTTCGAGAACACTGTGGCACCCGCCAACTGGTCAAACAAATCATCTATGCGCGGAAGGGGATAGCGATTCTTGATGGTCACCTTGTTCAGCTCCCTGTAGTCGATGCACAAACGGAAGGTCCCATCCTTCTTCTTCACAAACAGCACTGGCGCTCCCCAAGGCGAAACACTAGGGCGTATGAAGCCCTTATCTAACAGCTCCTGAAGCTGGACCTTCAGCTCCTTCAACTCCGCCGGACTCATACGGTAAGGGGCCCTAGAGATGGGCTGAGTCTCTGGCGCTAAATCGATGGTGAACTCCACCTCTCGCACTGGTGGGAGTCCGGGCACGTCGTCCTGGAAGACCTCAGGAAACTCTCTGACAATCGGGATGCTCTCCAAGCTAGATCCCTCACGCACCTCTGGCAGAAAACACAAGAAGCCCTGGCAGCCCTTCCTCAAGAAACTGGCTGCCTGCATCGCTGACACAATCACCGGCGCACATGGAACTGCATTCCCAGAGAAGGCAAAACGAGACCCGCCTGGCAGATCAAATACTACTTCTTCGCTGCACAATCTATATGGGCATGGTGCTGCTAGCCAATCCATGCCCAAAATCACATCAAAACAGGTCATCCGCATCGGGATGAGGTCAGCAAAGAAAGTCTTGTCCCTAACTACTATGGGACAAGCCTTACACACAGAATCCAGCACACAAGGGGCAACCCCACCTAATGGACTACTCACACACAAGTCTACCTCACTAGGCACAGCAGTCAGTCCAAGGTCACCCAACAAATCATAGCAGACAAAGGAATGCGTAGCTCCAGAATCAAACAGACAAAACACATCTCGAGAATGGATCTGGAGAATACCTGAGATGACGCGATCACCCGCTCGATCACGCTCTCCAGCCATAGCATAAACCCGGGCCTGAGTCTGAGGCTTCTTCTGATCGGACCTCGCCCCTGAATCTGAGCCGGTGCCTCTCTCCTGAGCCTCTACTGGATGCCTGAGGGCACTGAGCGATCCGGTGCTCCATCGACCCGCACTTAAAGCAGGCACCAGTCTTCTTGTAGCACTCCCTACCAGGATGGGAGTGGCCACAAGACCCACACTTCGTCCCAGCTGACGAAGATGAAGAAGCTCCCCGGCGATCTCCATAGGTCTGCTTCTTCTGAGGAGGAGCAGCCTCCTTCTTCTGAGGCTCCTCAGCACGCCTCTTCCCTTTATGGTCCTTGCCGCCTGTCTGCCCTGATGTCCGCCTCTACCAGCAAGGCGACATCCGCCACATCTCTGAAGGTCCGGTGACGAAGAGGTGTCACCGCCGACCTGATGTCTGGCCTCAACCGCTCTCGAACTTACGAGCCTTCCTATGCTCATCTGGCTCTGGAGCATACTTCGACAGCGTCACAAACTTCCTCACATACTCCTCTACAGTCATCTCTCTCCCTGGCGCAGCCGGTATACTCATTGATCTTCTGGTCCTTGTACACATCCGGATAGAACTGCTTGTTGAACTCCAAGCAGAACTGATCCCAGGTCCAAGGCTGGGGATGCCTACCCATCACCATGCGCCACCACTCCTTCGCCTCCCCCTTAAAGAGGAACGTGGCGAAGTCCACCTTCTGGTCATCCTCCGACCCCATCACTCAGCAGCAGGTCCTCGACCTCTGTAATCCAGTGGCTCGCCTCCTGAGGGTCACCACAGCCGTCAAAGGATGGAGGCTTTAGCTTCATGAACTCCTGGAGAGCTCGGACTCGGCCTCCCACGGCATTCGCCCCTGCTGGGCCAGCACCACCAGCTCCTCCACCAGCTCCCCCAGCAGCTGCAGCCATCGTCTGCATCAACTGCGTCACAAACTGCTGCACTACATCCGCAGCATCTCCCTGAGGGGTCACTGGTGTCCTACGAGGAGCCATTCTGAGATATACAAATCCAAAACTTGTCAGAACTAACTCATACTGTCAACCACTGTCACAACTGACTCTCACACAAGCAAACACACCCACAGACACCAAAGAAAGCCAAACCTGGCTCTGATACCACTAAATGTAACACCCCTAAACCGGCCTAAGAGTTAAGGGTATTACACGCCGCGTATTACTACCAATAACGCAAGGCTCTAAACGATCAAAGCAATAAAGGCCAAAACAGAGTTCACTTAACATTGTAAACCAAGTATTCAAATACAGCGGAAGTAAACGGATTCCAAATACATATCCGAATCAGAAACTCAAAACAGAGGAAGGCCCGAAGGCTACAACGTCATAACAGAAGTTTAAACAGTCAAAAGAGCTAAGCACTACAGCTCCAGAACTCAAGATGATCCTCGCTGATCAATCTGCAAAAATGTTAGAAGTAGGGGAATGAGCACACAACTATGCCCAGTAAGCAGCGACCGTCATCAGCAAGGTCGCTCAAAACAATTGAAATCAGAAGAAGAGAAGATAAACATCTTATGCACAATTCTCAGATAGTCAGAAGCTTTCAGAAACAGAAGCAGAGTGGAACACAAGGGGTTCCCATTTCAGAAACAGTCAGAGCACTTAAACAGAAAGGGGACAAGACACAATGCACACACTCAGAAGGGTCGAAGACCCATAGACCATACCAGGTCTCTCGGCAACGCAGAAATGACTCGAAAGAGCCAAAGGGTTCGTCAACCCCACAGAACAGAAGGGAATGACCCACACTCAGAACGACGTCTACATGGTATACCACGGAATAGCTCGACCCAGCCATTCACGGCTCAGAAACAATGTGTAATGTCCCAAAACAGAAAGGTTGCTTAAACAGAAGCAAAGTTGCATTTAAATATGCCAAAACACTCATAAATCAATAGCACAGATCATAAGGAAACCAATGCCGCAGACGGCACTCAAATCGGAGTTCAAACGAAGAAGTTATGTTGAAAACAGAGGGTGTCCGAACTTGTGTCCGGACGTCGAAGTTCGGACACAAGTCGAGACTCAGAAACCAAAGAAAGCCAAATGTCCGAACTTGTGTCCGGACATCAATGTTCGGACACAAGTCGAGTTGAAATCAGATAGAGGAATTCAGCATGTCCGAACATCCAAGTTCGGACGGATGTTCGGACAGGTTTTACGGGAAAATACGCGGAAGGTCCGACCTTGTGTCCGGACTTCGAAGTTCGGACACAGGTCGAACTTAAATCAGAGGGAAGACTTGAGGGTGTGTCCGAACATCCATGTTCGGACAGATGTTCGGACATACCCCGAACTCGCAAATCAGAAAGGCAGAAACGCACTGTCCGAACTTCAAAGCTCGGACGGAAGTTCGGACAGTGCGAAAAATGCAATTTCCAGAAGACGAACAGAGCAGAAAAACAACACAAATCAATGCCTCAAAATGCCAATGAAGCACACACACCAAATCAGACATTAAACAGGAAACCATGGGGGTTTAGCCATCAAAATCACAACAAAACGCAATAGAAACACACACACAAACCACAACAATCCTTGCAACACCCCATGGCTGAACTTCCAAACTGAATCGAGTAACCACCTACCTCAATTAGCAGAAGAAGAACAACGATCTGAAACCGCAGGCACAATCCACGCAGAGCAACAATCCGATACAGACCAACTGCCACTGAATTCCACAAACAAGCCCAGAAATCAGAAAACATTCGAAGGAACCTAGACTTGGAAACCCAAACTGTAAAACTTTCTGCATCACAAACCTGGAATCGAGACCAGACGAAATACTCTGCAGAAGAATCCCAACTTGCGCGCAACCAACGGCCACTGATTCGAACACAATCAAAAACCCTCAATCAGAAACTGGAACAAGAACAGATGATACAACGGAGACCGGTTCTGCAATACCAACCTGAAAACGAAGAGGAAACTACACCGCAACGAAGATCACCAATCTGATTGCAGCAGTAGACCAGAATCTTCAACAGAGGGGAAAGATCGAGAGAGAAGGAAAGAGAGAGAAACTGCTTAACACCACGATAGAGAACGCTCCTCACGATTAGACTGAATTGAACTGTCGTGAAGAAAATAATTAGAAGGCTAAATTAAATAAGGTTCCCATCCTTATTAACTAATAAAAACAATTACCTTAATTGTTTTATGCAAGGACTTCCCTGCCCTTGTCATTAAAAGGAATGCCGATCAAGTCCCACTGTCAATAAGGAATCAAACAATCCAACTTAGGATAGCATTGCAACTGATATAACATAAAGTATGAATTATGCGGGTTATAACAACGAGAATCAAAATATTGCTGAACAGATTTATTAGAAAGTCTACGTAACACAGTTTAATAAAATAGGCTTGCTGTTCCCACCCGGGAGGGCTAAGATTATTACTCACACATAATTATACAAACAGACGTCGTAAGCATGACAGCCTTAAAACAAAGTACAGTTAAAGAAAAGAAAGAGCTATTTGCATTCGACGGGCTGTATGGAGGAGAATGGAATTTGAGAGGAAGTGTGAATTGGAATTGGAGTGAAGGTGAGGTTTTAGAGAGTGAGTTGGTGAACCAACGTGTGCATTTTTCTGATGAAGTAGGCAGTGGTTATATAGAAGATGAGGATGAAGACAGGACAGGAGTGGAGACAGACGCGTGAGGGATTTAAGGCAGGCGCCTGATATCGCTGAAGGAAGTAGATAGATATGTTTGCAGGCGCCGAAGACAATTGGAGAAGACGGTCGGCGTAGTTGCAGCTCTATCTGTTGTCCGGTCTTATTTCCACGGACATAATTGGTGCATTATCAGTGTTATCCGCCCTTTTATCCACGGACAACACAGCACTTCATTATTTCTTGTCCGGCAAATCTCTCGGACGTACCACGGACATACTCACGTCCGCCCTTTGTCCGCCTTTCTTCCACGGACACAATGTGTCTGGGTTTATTTCCCCGGACGTGTCATGCGTCCGCCCACTGTCCGGGTTATTTTCCACGGACGTGTGGTATTTGTCTCCTCATTCTTCTGCAATCTTCAACTGGGCTTAGATATGTCGTTTTAGCTCCGTTTCACTCGTGGTTGTTGCGATGGAAAGCTTGTGAAGTAAAACTATGTGATTCCAAGACTTTTTACTGCATTTGACACATAAAATGTATCAGTTCATACCAAAACATAAATCTTAGGAAAAACATACAATTAGTGAGTAATATTATCCTGAAAGTAAGTAAATATACGGTAGATTAAACCCTTAATGTCTATGTATTTCTCACTTATCAAACTCCCCCACACGATCTTTTACTTGTCCTCAAGCAAATCTTTCTGACATAATGTTTAAACAAGTAAAACAGACAATAATCAAGTAAGGAGAGCACAGAAGAGGTAATTGCCAATCTTTTCAGATTTTAAAGGGTACTAATAACATTAATTTATTAGATATATTTCTCCATTTCTAAGAATAACTTTGAAGTCCTACAAAAGAAAGAGAAGTGGTACCATGAAAATTCTGCTTTTAACCCTGAGCCAATCCACCATTTTCTTTCACATTTCCTTGAACGACAAGGGGTATGAAGTAAAATCTTATTCCATATACCTTCAATGGCACATACTCATGATCCATAATGAAGAAGTTTTTATCATTTTGGTACAGAATGCACAGATACTTCAATTTTGAAGTTCATTTTTTCTTTTACCTCAGACTTTTCTCTCCACCCTTGTAGCGGTTGTGGGTCTACTATCCCAGATACCGAGTACCTTAGGTAGCCGGGTGACGAAGCACCCCCTAAGAACTTAATAACCGAGTGGACGAGGCCTGTTTAGGATCAGAATATGCCTGTATGGATCAGAGGAGTACCTTGCCTTGTTCTTTTCCACCATTTCTTTCCATATCAAATCCAGGCTCAAAGTCAAAACAAAATTCAAATGATAATTTCCTCAGATTTTAGCATAGAGTAAGGAGCAGAGTGTTTTTTTTGTATGTACCCTTTAAACCTGTTAACATCGGCATTACTCCCTCTATGGCTCTTCTTTGATTATTAATCATTAACAAACTTAAAACAGTGTCGAAAAAGAGACCAAATTAAGAGCAAGCTTTTGATTACTATCTCCCCACACTTGAACGAAAGCAATGCCATCATTGCATAGAAAGAATTAAAATAACAAGGCACGCAAATTACCTGGGTCATAATCACAAAGCATGGTAATAGGAAAATTTAAATTTAAAGAGCAAGGTAAAGATAGTGTACTCCCCAAAATTATGCATAATATGTAGTGTAGTCCCCCACACTGAGTTCAGCTGCATAAATGTGCAAGGGGTGCCTGGAATAAACTATTCTAAACAGCCAGAAGAACTCAGTTAATTCTCCTCATTCTCTCTCCTTCATTTTTTATTTCATCTTTTTTTTTATAAAATTAAATACAAATATTAAGCACAATACAGATTAAAAAGATAGATAGTAGGGTGCCTCCTACCAAGCTGCCCATCTTTAAGGTTTTTGGCTAGACCGTACCTCAGTGATTTAAGTTGTAACTGGTTCTTGAGAAGAAGCGCAGAAGCATCTTGTTATCCAATAACGTGTTTCCCATATACAATTTTTTCTAGCTCCATTGACTCTAAACGATCCACCCTTCTTATTGTCCAATTCCACCACTCCATAAGGAGAGGTAGATATTATTTTAAATGGTCCAGACCAGAAGGATTTTAACTTACCTCGGAAGAACTTTAGTCTGGAGTTATAAAGAAGGATGTGATCTCCCGCTTTGAAGTCTCACTTGGCAATCATCTTATCGTGCCAACACTTGGTTTTCTCCTTATAAATCACCGCATTTTCATATGAGTGGTACCCAGTTCTTCCAGTTCCGTCAACTGGAACTTTTTTTCTCACCGGCTTGTTGTAGATCGAAGTTCAACACCTTTAGAGCCCAATAAGATTTATGCTCTAATCCACAAGCAAGTGACATGCCTTCCCAAAAACTAGTTTGTAGGGAGACATGCCGATAGGTGTTTTGAAGGCTGTATGGTATGCCCAGAGTGCATCATCCAATTTAATGGACCAATCCTTTCGAGAAGAGCTCACCGTCTTCTGCAGAATCCATTTTAGCTCTCTATTTGTTATCTCTGCCTGATCATTCGTTTGAGGATGGTATGGTAGAGTAACCATATGTCGGACTCCGTATTTCTTTAGGAGAGCATCAAACTGGCGATTGCAGAAGAAGTGAGAGCCGCCATCGCTGATTATTGCTCTAGGAACACCGAATCGAGAGAAAATGTATTTCTTGATGAACTTCATCACAAAGTTTACCATCATTAGTAGAGCAAGCAAGGGCTTCCGCCCATTTAGAAACATAATCGACTGCTAATAAGATGTATAAATTGCCAAAAGAATTTGGGAAGGGTCCCATAAAATCAATCCCCCAAACATCAAATAGTTTGACTTCTCATATTGTTCAAGGGTAGTTCATTACGGCGAGAAATGTCACCTTGCCTTTGACACCGATCACAAGAAGACACAAAGGCATGACAGTCTTTGTGAAGGGTGTTCCAATAGAAACCGGATTCAAGTATTAGCAGCTGTACGGGTTGCACCGTGATGTCTGCCGGTTTCTCTAGAATGGCAATGGAGAAGGATATTTCTGATCTCCGTCTCTGGGACACATCTCCTTATAATACCATCTGCACAGATTTTGAAAGAAATGGATCATCCCATAAATAATGTTTGACAATTGAAAAGAACCTTTTCGCTGCTGATACGTCATATCAGCTGGGATGATCTTTGTAGCTAGATAATTGGCAATATCGGCAAACCAAGGGTCTCCTGCCGTTTGGATTGTGAAACACCTCGTCCGGGAAAACTCATTGATGGGTCTCTCGTCTTCTGGTCCCTCCATCCTTGACAAGTGGTGATAAGTGCGAAATATATAGACTTTTAAGGGTTTATTACCTTATAATTTGCAGTATTTTAAGTAATATTTCTCACTTATCTGACGATTTCCTAGGTTTATGTTTTGATATGAATTGATATATTTATGTGTTAAATGTAGGGAAAGTGTTGAATCAAGTAGTTTACTTCACAAGCTTTCCAACGCAACAAACGGCGAGTCAAACGGACTTATAACGAATAATCTGGAGCCGATTCAAGATTGGACTACAATCGTGTATATATATACATATATATATATAGCATAACTGGCGGACAGGAGAGGCGCGGACACAACAGAGGCGTCCGCCTCTTATCTCGCGGACAAGACTCAGGCGACCGCCTGGCGGACAGGAGCAGAGACTACCGCCTCTTATCAGGCGGACAGCACACAGACGACCGCGAGGCGGACGGGACCAACACGCGCGGACAAAGGTAGAGACGACCGCGAGGCGGACTGAGCTAGGCGCGAGGCGGACAAGAGCATTTCAGCGCACGAAACAGAATTCCGAACAGAGTTTTCTTCTTCCTTCTTCACGCCGCCGCAGTCGAACTACTTCATTAATTGCGATCGCCCACCTTAATTTGCGCGAGCGTGACGCCGGCTCTTCAATCAATGGCTGCTGCAGATCATCAATTAAATCTGTCTGAAATCAATTGCACTGCCCGATGAAATCTCAATCTTCACGGATCTGCACCAACTCCTCCGACTATCTTGATTCACCCTGTCACTTCTCCTTTGTCTGTTTCCCATGTCCTCCGCCTATATAAACCCACACTACTGGAAGCTAAAATACACAATCCATCCATCCAGTCATCCATCCATCCAGACCATCAGTCATCCATCATCTATCAGTCCAAATTAATCCGTTCACCCACGCATTCTCCCACGATCGCACTCCATTCACTTCATCAAAAATCATCACCCATCCACTCCATTAAATTCCCACGTAATACATACACCCCACTTTCCATTTTATTTCCACTATTACGCACCAGCTCTACAGAAATAAATTAGCAGACGGGGCAACGCAGGACGAAGTTGAAGCGAGGACCCGGAGTGAACTTCTAAACTGGAGTTATCTCTTACCCTTACTTTAATTTATTTAATGCATTCCTTTTCTGTTATCGTTGTTTCTGTAACGATGAGCGAGTAGTATTTTAGCTTCCCGGGTTGGGAAGCGAACCTATTTCCTAAATTCTGTTATGTATTTCTTTAAATAAATTTAGTTAACTGCAACAGTTCAATTCCTGTCCTTCAAGTGTTTTAATTATTTGGCCGGTAGTTAAAACAACCCTTGTAGTTATTTTATTAAAATGCGAGAGCTGAGATAAATAACTAGACGAAGGAAGTTGAACCTAATTAACAGCTAGAAGCCTGATCCGGCCTATAGGTTAATTAGACTCCAATAGAAACTGCTCTTTATGCGATTAATTGTGTCCGGTCTAGAGCATTAGCCTGCTGCTAGGTCTAACAATTGGTTAGGATTCATTATACTTAGTCGTTAATGAATTAATTAAAGTTTCTGAGTTATTGCAGTAAAATTAAAGGAAGAATTTACTAACAGATATAAAAGGAATAGGTAAGCAAACAACCCGGGGTGCGCTTTTCTATTTATCACATTCACCACTCTTTAAATCCCTCTGTGTTTATTTAAGTTGTCTTAATTGTCCTTGTAGTTTAGTTTCTTTTTAATTAATTAATCAAAACCGAAAAAGTGATATTTCCTGTTTTCTTTAGTTTAACTTAATTTCCCAGTTAATCAAATATTGTCAATTAATTATACGAGGTCCCTGAGATCGACAACCCCATTTAATCACTATACCCGCAAAACGATAGGTACACTGCCTATGTGGTAGAAGTAGTCACATATTTCTCCATCAAGTTTTTGGCGCCGTTGCCGGGGACCTCCGGCACGGTTAATTGACAATTATTATTTAATTGGGATAAGTTAAATTTTTCATTCTTTATTTTTATTTTCTGTTATTTTCTCTTATTTTGCCACGTATATAGTTAATCTAGTTTTTCCATATTCATACCAACTCGTCTCTTATGCGTCGGACCCGATCTGCAGGAGAACCTATAGCTGAATTTCAGCCAGAGATCGAAAGAGTTCTCCACAGCAGGCGACAACTACAGTTTGCCATGACGACCAGACAAACTCTGGGGGAGTACCAGCAACCATCAGTAGAAGGACGATCCTCTGCTATCGTCCTCCCTCAAGTGACGCAAACTGAGCTCGACGCCTGGCAATTCAAGACGAGCTTCATCACCACGTTGTACCACCAGGGACAATTCAGCGGACTTGACTCAGATGATGCCCCACACCACATCTCTGCATTCCTGGACTTCTGCAATACATTCAACAAGACGGGGAACCTGAACGAGCGCATTCGTCTACAGCTGTTCCCCTATTCTCTGAAAGACGGAGCGTCCAGGTGGCTAAGGAGTCTGCAACCGGGTAGCATCCACACTTGGGCTGACTTGGCAAACAAGTTCCTGGCGAAGTACTATCCACCGTCAAAGACAAGGGAAAGATCGCTGAAATCACAAACTTTTGTCAAGAACCAGGTGAGTCCCTGTATGATTCTTGGGATAGATTCAAGGAGCTGCAGATTCAATGCCCACACCATGGTATGAGTAGCGAAGAACTAGTACTGTCATTCTTTAAGGGATTAAATGATTCAAACAAAATGGTACTAAGTTCCTCATCTGGAGGAAACTTTATGGCAAGAACTGGGGATGAAGCGATGGAGCTTTTGGACACCATGACCGCTAGTACCAGACAGTGGTGCAAGAACAAGGGGAGAGGTGAGCCAAAAGCAGGTATGTATAATATTCCCCCACAGGATCATTTATCCGCTCAACTAACAGCTCTTACTAAAGTTGTGGAAAAGTTAGCTGTAAACCAGACGCAACAGCAAACCGCGAAGGCAGCTACTTCTTCGCCTTTCCTGAATCCTTGCTGTGAGAATTGTGGAGGAGCCCACGAAACGTTCAACTGTGAAGGTCCTAGCTTTGCAGGTAACCCCGAAGAGCTAAAATCGATCAACAACAGACCAGGTAACCCCTATCCTAACAATTTCAATCAGAATAATTGGAGGAACAATCAACAACCTCCATGGAGGGGTAATGATCATCATAGGTAATTTTGGGTTCAATCAAAATAGACCACCTTACTTTAGACAGCAGGAGCAATCCCAAAATTCTCAAGGAGGCAGCGTGGTAAAATTGAGAATATGCTGGCAGAAATCCTTAAACAAGGCCAAACTACAAACTCCAGGATTGCCGAAATAGAAGAAACTTTCTGAACAAGCCGCTAAAAACGCTGATCAAGCTTCTATCAACCTGAGCCTAGAGAGGCAAATGAGTCAAATTTCACAACAGCTGGCACAGCGACCGACGGGGTCACTTCCCAGTCCTGACCCTAACCCAAGGGAGCATGCAAAAGCAGTAACCTGAGAAGCGGCAAGGAAAGAGTTTCTGCCAATGTTGAAGGGAAGAATTTTAAAGCCAGTGAATCTCAACCTGAAGTGGAGGAAACAACAAATCCCAAGGAGAAGGAGTCTCCTGAATCTCTCACTATTAAACCTTCTCAACTCTCTTATAATCCTCCTATTCCATTCCCTAACAGACTAAAGAAAAAGAACATGGACGAGCAATATGGGAAATTTCTTAATATCTTTAAGAAATTAACTATTAACATCCCTTTTTCTGATGCTTTGTCTCAAATGCCTATGTATGCTAAATTTATGAAGGATATTTTGTCTAACAGGCGTTCTTTGCTAGAGTCTGACACAGTCAAGTTGACAGAAAGAGTATCTGCAGTTCTCCTGAAGAAACTGCCACCCAAGTTAGGAGATCCGGGTCTTCCCATCATTCCATGCGCTATCGAGAAGGTTGATTGCGGTAACGGTTTATGTGATTTAGGAGCAAGTATTAATTTGATGCCTTTATCTATTTTCAAGAAATTAGGTGTAGGTCAATGTGCTCCCACATCTGTTCAGTTACAACTAGCAGACCGTTCCATAATTTATCCTAAAGGAAAAGTTGAGGACCTGGTAGTTTCTATTGATAAATTTATCTTCCCTGCTGATTTTATCATCATTGATATGGAGGAAGATACAGATGTACCACTAATTTTGGGCAGACCGTTTATGAGAACTGCCCGCACTCTCATTGATGTGGAAGGAGGGAAGATTATTCTAAGATTTCATGATGAGCAGGTTGTTTTCGACATGACACGCAACATGAAGCGTCCTGCCACTGTTCAATCCTGCTTTGCTATAGATATTATTGACTCTTTAGTGCAGGAAACTATTTTAAGCACAGAAGAAGAGGAAATCCTGGAAAGATGTCTTATGGTATCTTGCGAAGCTGATGATGAGGATCCAGATATGGCCCTCATGGCTGAGGAATTAAATAAAAGGCGGCCACACTTCCATAAGTACCAGCAGCAATTTGAGAAAGTCGAGCGAAGTGCTGATCGGCCAAGACCATCTATTGAAAAACCTCCTACAGTGGAGAAACCTCTTCCCCTCAACCCACCCCACACACCCCCCCCCCAAAACACCTCATTTGAAATATTCTTTTCTAATGAACCATCGGAATTATACCTGTTATAATCTCTTCTGACTTGACAGGAACTCAAGAGAAGCAACTACTGGAGGTATTGCGCAATCATACATCAGCTATTGGTTGGTCGATAGCAGATATTAAAGGAATCAGCCCTCAGTTGTGTTCTCACCGAATCTATATGGAAGATAACTACCGACCATTGGCTCAGCCTCAGCGACGTCTTAACCCAGTCCTAAAAGAGGTAGTTAAGAAAGAGGTAATCAAACTACTCGATGCAGGCATTATTTACCCTATTTCAGACAGTAAATGGGTAAGTCCAGTTCAGGTAGTACCAAAGAAAGGAGGAATCACTGTGGTTCCTAATGAAAAGGGTGAGCTGATTACCCAGCGTCCCACTACAGGATGGCGGGTTTGTATTGATTATAGAAAATTAAATGACCCACTCGTAAGGACCATTTTCCATTACCTTTCATTGATCAAATGTTGGAAAGACTAGCTGGACATGACTACTACTGCTTTCTGGATGGCTTTTGGTTCAGGTTTTCAATCCCTATAGCTCCTGAGGATCAGGATAAGACAACTTTTACCTGTCCGTATGGAACCTATAGTTATAAAAGAATGCCATTTGGATTATGTAATGCTCCTGCCACGTTTCAACGTTGTATGATGGCCATCTTTGCTGAATATATTGAGAAATGCATTGAGGTTTTTATGGACGATTTTTCTGTTTATGGTCTAACATTTGAATCCTGTCTAGAAAACCTTGATCTTGTGCTGTCCAGGTGTGAAGAAACCAATCTGGTGTTAAATTGGGAAAAATGCCACTTCATGGTTCGAGAAGGAATCGTCCTGGGCCACAAAATTTCTTCAAAAGGTATTGAGGTAGACCGGGCTAAAGTCGAGGTAATTGAAAAGCTCCCACCACCATCTTCTGTTAGAGATATTCGTAGTTTTCTTGGACACGCAGGTTTTTATAGAAGATTCATCAAAGATTTTTCCAAAATCTCTAAACCTCTGTGTGATCTACTGGCGAAGGATGTTAAGTTCCATTTTTCTGAAGAATGTCTGACAGCTTTTAATTTATTAAAAGAAAAGCTAATTTCTGCACCTGTCGTTGTGTCTCCTGATTGGTCACTCCCTTTTGAGATAATGTGTGACGCTAGTGATTACGCTGTGGGAGCCGTGTTATGTCAGAAGGTTGATAAAATTCTTCGGGTAGTATATTATGCAAGTCGAACTTTAAATGATGCCCAGAAAAATTATGCGACCACAGAAAAAGAATTACTAGCTGTAGTTTTTGCTCTAGATAAGTTTCGATCTTATTTACTGGGTGGTAAAATTATTGTGCATACTGACCACTCTGCTCTTAAGTATTTGTTTGCTAAGGCAGAGTCAAACCCAGGTTAATTAGGTGGATTCTCCTATTGCAAGAATTTGATATTGAGATCAGGGACAAAAAGGGAACACAAAATGTGGTAGCTGATCATCTGTCCAGAATGGAGGCATCTGATGATGGGACTCCCATCAACGAGTCCTTCCCCGATGAGTCAGCATTTGCAGCTGAAGATGTTGAGGATCCATGGTTTGCTGATATCGCTAACTACCTTGTTAGAAGATTGTTCCAGCTGATATGACTTATCAGCAGAGAAAGAGGTTCTTTTCCATTGTCAAACATTATTTTTGGGATGACCCTTATCTGTTTAAAGTCTGTGCAGATGGTATCATTAGGAGATGTGTCCAGAAGTCAGAGGTCAGAAACATTCTCCTCCATTGCCATTCCAGAGAAGCCGGTGGACATCATGGCGCCACTCGAACCGCCGCAAAAATACTAGAATCAGGTTTTTTCTGGAACACCCTTCACAAGGATTGTCATGCGTTTGTTTCGACATGTGATCGGTGTCAAAGGCAAGGTAATCTATCTCGTCGAAATGAGCTACCACTGAATAACATGTTAGAAGTTGAGCTATTTGACGTCTGGGGTATTGATTTTATGGGTCCCTTCCCAAACTCTTTCGGTAATCTTTACATCTTAGTAGCTGTTGATTATGTTTCAAAATGGGCGGAAGCCCTTGCCTGTTCTACTAATGATGCTAAAATTGTTGTGAAGTTCCTGAAGAAAAATATTTTCACTCGATTCGGCGTTCCTCGAGCCATAATCAGTGACGGTGGCTCCCATTTCTGTAACCGCCAGTTTGAAGCACTATTAAAGAAATATGGGGTTCGACATAAGGTTTCCTTACCCTACCATCCTCAAACAAATGGGCAGGCCGAAGTGACGAACCGAGAGCTCAAGTGGATCTTGCAAAAGACGGTGAACTCTTCTCGAAAGGATTGGTCACTTCGATTAGATGAAGCACTCTGGGCCTACCGCACTGCTTTCAAGACACCAATTGGCATGTCTCCCTACAAGTTGGTTTTTGGGAAGGCATGCCACTTGCCTGTGGAATTAGAATACAAGTCATATTGGGCTTTGAAAGCTCTTAATTTTGACCTACAGCAAGCCGGTGATAAACGCAAGTTCCAGTTGACAGAGTTGGAGGAACTCAGGAACGAATCTTACGAGAATGCTGTAATATATAAGGAACGTACCAAGCGCTGGCATGACAAGATGATTGCCAATCGGAACTCAAGGTGGGGGACCAAGTCCTACTTTTCAACTCCAGGCTCAGATTCTTCCCAGGTAAGCTGAAATCATACTGGTCAGGACCTTACCCTATTATTAGCATTTCCCCATTCGGTGCGATTGAACTCGCCAATGCAAAGGGGGAAACATTTAAAGTCAATGGGTCAAGAGTCAAGAAATTTCTGGGTACTACACTGGATCAAGCTGCTACATATGAAATATCTCTTAAAGATCCAACTGCAGGTTAGCTACTTCACAAAGTCCAGCCAATGACTATAAAGAGGGCAGCTGACTGGGAGGCAACCCAGGGGTAATTTTCAAATTCATGTTTTATAAGCTACGCATCTATTTCTCTCTAATATATTGTGATATATATATAAAAAAAAAAAGGGCGAGGAAGAAAGAAGAATAATTAGACCTGTGCTATTAACGCAACGCTTCCTAGCGTTATTTTGGTATTTGACAGTGTGTGTAGGTAAACCGTTTGTTGCAATCACTCCAAGCTGAACCCTTGCTTAGACTCAAGTGTGAGGAACATCGACCCCACCGCCAATGCTTTAAGTGTGAGGAAGGGCACCTTCCTCAATCTCACGATATCAGGGGAGTCTCAGTTCCTTTATTTTTAATATTTATGTTCAGCCACTCGAGCTTTAACTGTTGATTCATGAGTCTGGCATATTTTGAAAGGTCTTTTCTTGATTATTTTGAACAATGAGGACATTGCTCCTCTTAAGTGTGAGGAAGTTTAGACCTTTCCCTGAAAATATGCCAGTAGTACCTAATGCCACACTTGATTTTTATTGTTCTCTAATTATGTAGTAAGCTTCTCTAAAGGCCAATACATGTTGAATTTTCGGGCTAAAATTTTTTGTGGAAGTTTTTGAAATCGAGCCTGATGACAACCTCAAGAATCGTTCTGCTTGACGTTGTTTGTATGTATCAATTTCTTTCTTCAAAATTAAATCTATTTTCACTGAAATCTGGTGGATAAGCTGATTGTGGAAATTGAGTTACCTTAGCTTGGCAATCATGGGACTAAGTGAAAGTTTGGTATGGAAAGGATAAGGCAAGGTACTCCTCTGATCATATAATGAAGTTTTCTGAACCAAAACAGGCCTCGTTCATTCGGTTATTAAGTCCTTGGGGTGCCTTATCACCCATCTACCTAAGGTCTTGTGATCTGGGATAGAAGGCCCAAAACCGCTACATGGGTGAAGAGAAAAGTCTGGGGGATGAAAAAATTGTGCAAACAATGAAAAAAAAAAAAAAGAGAAAGAAAAAGAAAAAATGAACATGCAAAACTCTTAATGCTGAATAATTGTCACAATTTTTCATATTTTGATCATGAGTATGTGGTGTTGAAAGGTATCACGGAATAAGGTGTTACTTCACACCCCTTGTCATCCAAAGGTTAGAGAAAAGAAATTGGTGGAAGGTTCCAAGCTAATCTATGTTCAATTTTTACAATCTGACTTATCCATGCTCTTATTAAAAATTTTCTGTTTCACTGTTTACAAAAACCTACATCTAAGAGCAGGATTATTCTTTTGATTGCCATTTAGCTTGATTTCCTTCCACGATTGTTGAATCCCGGAGTTTGATACTGTAACCTTAGAGAAAGTTTGTTCTTTATTTGCTTGAGGACAAGCAAAAGATAAGTGTGAGGAAGTTTGATAAGTGCGAATATATAGACTTTTAAGGGTTTAATTACCTTATAATTTGCAGTATTTTAAGTAATATTTCTCACTTATCTGACGATTTTCCTAGGTTTATGTTTTGATATGAATTGATATATTTTATGTGTTAAATGTAGGAAAAAGTGTTGGAATCAAGTAGTTTACTTCACAAGCTTTCCAACGCAACAAACGGCGAGTCAAACGGACTTATAACGAATAATCTGGAGCCGATTCAAGATTGGACTACAATCGTGTATATAATACATATATATATAGCATAACTGGCGGACAGGAGAGGCGCGGACACAACAGAGGCGTCCGCCTCTTATCTCGCGGACAAGACTCAGGCGACCGCCTGGCGGACAGGAGCAGAGACTACCGCCTCTTATCAGGCGGACAGCACACAGACGACCGCGAGGCGGACGGGACCAACACGCGCGGACAAGGTAGAGACGACCGCGAGGCGGACTGAGCTAGGCGCGAGGCGGACAAGAGCATTTCAGCGCACGAAACAGAATTCCGAACAGAGTTTTCTTCTTCCTTGTTCAGGCGCCGCAGTCGAACTACTTCATTAATTGCGATCGCCCACCTTAATTTGCGCGAGCGTGACGCCGGCTCTTCAATCAATGGCTGCTGCAGATCATCAATTAAATCTGTCTGAAATCAATTGCACTGCCCGATGAAATCTCAATCTTCACGGATCTGCACCAACTCCTCCGACTATCTTGATTCACCCTGTCACTTCTCCTTTGTCTGTTTCCCATGTCCTCCGCCTATATAAACCCACACTACTGGAAGCTAAAATACACGATCCATCCAGTCATCCATTCATTTATCAGTCCACGAATTAATCCGTTCACCCACGCATTCTCCCACGATCGCACTCCATTCACTTCATCAAAATTCATCATCCATCCACTCCATTAAATTCCCACGTAATACATACACCCCACTTTCCATTTTATTTCCACTATTACGCACCAGCTCTACAGAAATAAATTAGCAGACGGGGCAACGCAAGACGAAGTTGAAGCGAGGAACCGGAGTGAACTTCTAAACTGGAGTTACCTCTTACCCTTACTTTAATTTATTTAATGCATTCCTTTTCTGTTATCGTTGTTTCTGTAACGATGAGCGAGTAAGTATTTTAGCTTCCCGGGTTGGGAAGCGAACCTATTTCCTAAATTCTGTTATGTATTTCTTTAAATAAATTTAGTTAACTGCAACAGTTCAATTCCTGTCCTTCAAGTGTTTTAATTATTTGGCCGGTAGTTAAAACAACCCTTGTAGTTATTTTATTAAAATGCGAGAGCTGAGATAAATAACTAGACAGAGGAAGTTGAACCTAATTAACAGCTAGAAGCCTGATCCGGCCTATAGGTTAATTAGACTCCAATAGAAACTGCTCTTTATGCAATTAATTGTGTCCGGTCTAGAGCATTAGCCTGCTGCTAGGTCTAACAATTGGTTAGGATTCATTATACTTAGTCGTTAATGAATTAATTAAAGTTTCTGAGTTATTGCAGTAAAATTAAAGGAAGAATTTAGTAACAGATATAAAAGGAATAGGTAAGCAAACAACCCGGGGTGCGCTTTTCTATTGATCACATTCACCACTCTTTAAATCCCTCTGTGTTTATTTAAGTTGTCTTAATTTTTCCTTGTAATTTAGTTTCTTTTTAATCAAAACCGAAAAAGTGATATTTCCTGTTTTCTTTAGTTTAACTTAATTTCCCAGATAATTAAATATTCGTCAGTTAATTGTACGAGGTCCCTGAGATCGACAACCCCATTTAATCACTATATCCGCAAAACGATAGGTACACTGCCTATGTGGTAGAAGTAGTCACATATTTCTCCATCAGTGGTCTGCCACGACATTCTGGACACCTCTCTTATCTCTTATCTCTATGTAGAATTCTTGTAAGAGAAGTATCCATCTTATCAATCTGGGTTTTGCATCTGCTTTGGCAAATAAATACTTGAGGGCAGAATGGTCAGTATGAATGATAACCTTACTACCCAATAAATATGGACGGAATTTATCCAAAGCAAAGACAACTGCCAGCAATTCTTTTTCATTGGTGGCATAATTTTTCTGAGCATCATTTAGAGTACGACTTGCATAATAAATGACTCTCAGGATTTTATCCATTTTCTGGCACAAAACAGCACCCACCGCATAATCACTGGCGTCACACATGATTTCAAAAGGTTGGGACCAGTCGGGTGATACCACAATAGGAGCAGAGACAAGTTTTTCTTTTAACAAATTAAAAGCTGCTAAACATTCATCAGAAAAATGAAATTTAGCATCTTTAGTCAGTAGAGTACAGAGAGTCTTTGAAATCTTGGAAAAGTTTTTAATGAATCTTCTGTAAAAACCAGCATGTCCAAGAAAACTTCGGATACCTCTTACAGTAGTAGGAGGTGGAAGTTTTTCTATTACCTCAATTTTAGCGCGGTCCACCTCAATACCTTTTGAAGACACGTTATGTCCTAGCACGATCCCTTCACGAACCATGAAGTGACATTTCTCCCAGTTCAGGACTAGATTTGTGTCTTCACACCTCGCCAAAATAAGATCGAGATTCTCCAGGCAAGTGTCAAATGTCAAACCAAAAACAGAGAAGTCATCCATAAAGACTTCTATACATTTTTCAATGTAGTCAGAGAAAATAGCCATCATGCACCGTTGAAAAGTAGCTGGTGAATTACATAATCTGAACGGCATTCTTTTATAAGCATATGTTCCATAAGGATAGGTAAAAGTAGTTTTATCCTGATCTTCTGGAGCAATTGGGATCTGAAAGTATCCTGAATAGCCATCTAGAAAACAATAGTAGTCCTGACCTGCTAACCTTTCCAGCATTTGGTCAATAAATGGCAAGGGAAAATGATCCTTGCGTGTGGCAGTATTCAATTTCCTGTAGTCTATACAAACTCTCCAACCGGTAGTAGTGCGTTGAGGAATCAACTCACCTTTCTCATTCGGAACTATAGTTATTCCGCCCTTTTTTGGTACCACCTGCACTGGGCTTACCCACTTGCTGTCTGAAATTGGATAGAAAATGCCAGCGTCAAGTAGTTTTATTACCTCTTTTTTTACCACCTCTTTTAGAACGGGGTTGAGACGCCTCTGTGGTTGTGCCAATGCCCTAAAAATCATCTTCCATATAAATTCGATGAGAGCACAGAGATGGGCTTATTCCTTTTATATCCGCTATCGACCATCCGATAGCGGTCGTATGTTTGCGTAGCACCCCTAAAAGTTGCTTCTCCTGCACATCTGATAATTTAGATGAGATAATAACTGGTAAATCAGATGACACTTTTAGAAAAGTGTATTTTAAATAAGGGGGAAGAGGTTTCATTTCGACTGTAGTTGCTTTTTCGATGGATGGCTTTTGTCTGTCTGTGTTTCTTTCTACTGGCTCGAATCTTTGTTGGTAGGAACGGAAATTTGGCTTATATTTGTTTAACTCTTCAGCCATGCGAGCAATATCAGGATTTTCGTCATCAGCTTCGCAAGATGCCATGAGACATATTTCCAAGATCGTTTCTTCATCTTTGCTGAGGAACGTCTCCTGTACTAAAGAGTCAATAGTGTCAATCGAAAAACAGATTTGTGTAACAGCAGGACGCTTCATGTTCCGGGTCATGTCAAAAACCACCTGTTCATCATGAAGTCTTAAAATTATTTTACCTCCTTCAACATCAATTAATGTTTTTGCAGTTCTCATAAAAGGTCTACCTAGGATTAGTGGAACATCTTTATCTTCCTCAATGTCAATAACAATGAAATCAGCAGGGAAAATAAATTTGCCTACAGAAACCACTAAATCTTCAACTTTTCCTTTGGGGTGAATTATGGAACGACCAGCTAGTTGTAGCTGCACAGGAGTAGGAGAGCATTGACCTATACCTAATTTCTTAAAGATAGATAAAGGCATTAAGTTAATACTTGCTCCTAAATCGCATAACCCGTTACCACAATTTATGTCTTCTATCGCGCAAGGAATGATAGGGAGACCTGGATCTTCTAACTTCGGTGGTAGCTTCTTTAAGAGTACTGCAGACACTCTTTCGGTTAATTTCACCGTGTCATTTTCCTGTAAAGATAGCCTGTTAGACAAGATATCTTTCATAAATTTTGCATAAATGGGCATTTGTGTTAAGGCATCAGAAAAAGGAATATTAATAGTTAATTTCTTAAAGATGTTAAGAAACTTTCAAAATTGGTCATCCAAATTCTTTTTCTTTAAACTATCAAGAAATGGGATTGGAATATCATATGAAACCTATGACGGTTTAATAGTAAGGGATTCAGGAGACTCCTTCTCCTTGGGAATTGTTACGTTTTCTTTGTCAGATGGAGGATTCCTTTGTTCATCAGATTCCTTCTCAACTTCAGGGGTATCGGATACCAGCTCTTTCCCGCTTCTCAGGGTTATTGATTTTGCATGCTCCCTGGGGTTTGGATCAGTCTGGCTCGGGAGTGACCCTGTTGGTCTTTGAGCCAACTGTTGGGAAATCTGACCTATCTGTCTCTCTAAATTTGTTGTTATAGTGGCCTGATCAGCAACTTTGGCTTCTATCTCAGAAAATTTTGAATTTATCGCCTGACCTTGTTTTAGAAGCTGATTCATCATGCCTTTCAGTTCGCCCATATCTCCCTGTGAGTTGGTTGGTTGCTCCTGTTGGCGGTTGTATTGCGGTTGTCGGTTTTGGTTGAATCCTTGGTTACTTTACTGTGGATCATAATTCCTCCATGGTTGTTGATTGCTCCTCCAATTGTTTTGGTTGTAAGAGTTCGGATAAGGATTCGTTGGTCTGTTGTTAATCAAACTTACCTCCTCAAGGGTTCTGTTGAATCCTGAACCATCGCAATCTGGGGTTTCATGAACTCCTCCACAATTTTCGCAACAGGGAGTCAGATATGGGGAAGTGGCCACTGTTTTCACAGCTTTTTGTTGTGGTTGACTAAGAGTTAGTCTCTCCACGACTTTTGTGAGTGCAGCTAGTTGAGCAGACACATGATCCTGCGGGGGAATACTGTAGATATCGGTTTCTTTCTTGGCTTCACCTCTTCCCTTGTTTTTACACCATTGTCTACTACTGGCGGTCATCTGGTCCAGTAGTTCAACTGCTTCTTCTCCGTCATTTTCATAAAATTTCCTCCAGACGAGGAACTTAGCAACAATTTGTTAGAATCATTTAAGCCTCTAAAGAATGACAAAACAAGTTCCTGGCTACTCATACCGTGATGTGGGCATAATATCTGTAATTCTTTGAATCTATCCCACGAATCATAAAGAGACTCGCGTGGTTCTTGATAGAAGTTAGTGATCTCAGCAATTTTCTCTCTTGTTTTGGACGGGGGATAGTATTTCGCTAGAAATTTGTTTGCTAATTCGACCCAACTGTGGATACTGGTGGGTTGTAAACTTCTCAGCCACCTGGAGGCGCCATCTTTTAAAGAATAGGGGAATAATTGCAGACGGATGCGCTCGTTTAGATTTCCTGCTTTATTAAAAGTGTTACAGAAATCAAGAAATGCAGATATATGGTGTGGAGCATCATCTGAATCTAGCCCGCTCTATTGCCCCTGGTGGTAAAGTGTGGTGATAAAACTTGTTTTGAATTGCCAGGCATCCAGTTCAGCCTGTGAAACTTGAGGAAGGACAATAGCAGAAGGCCTCCCTTCAACTGATGGTTGCTGGTACTCGCAGAGAGTTTGACGAGTTGCCATCTCAGTACGTTGTTGTCGTCTTTCTCTGTGGAGAAATCTTTCAATCTCAGGTTCAAGATCGTTTTGAGGACTACCTGCAGATCGAGTTTGACGCATATATACAAATAAAATGCAGTTTGAAAAATAGATAACAGCTAAAGAAAATAAAAGCAATAATTGACAAGTAAAGATAAACTACAGAAAATTAAATAACAAAATTAGAAAGAAGCAATTAACAAAACAAAGAACTATATTATATATTTTTTTTAGAGTAAATAAAGCGAAACAAAATGAACAAAAAGGAACAAAAATTAAATGCAGTTTCACTAAAAACTAAAATAGAATAAAGACAAAGTTAAATTGCTGGAATTTAATTGACTGAAAATTAAATGACAAGGGAATTAAATGACAGGGGAATTTAAATGACAGAATATAAAGAACTGAATTTAAATGACGGAATTTAACTGACTGAAAATTAAATGAATGAAAATTAAATGTTAGGAATTAGTTTACAGGAAATTTAAATGTTAGTAGTTAGATTGCTGAAATTTAAATGTTAGGAATTAGTGTACTGAAATTTAAAAGTTAGTTTACTGAAATTAAATGACAGAAATTTAAATAACAGAATTTAAATGTTAGTAGTTAGATGACAGAATTTAAATGTTAGAGTACGGAATTTAAATGTTAGAGTACGAAATTTAAAAGTTAGATTACAGAAATTTAAAAGTTAGAAGTTAGATAACTGATAAATAAATGACATGAAATTTAAATGACTGTAATTGAATACGATATTTCAATTGTTAGAAAGATTAAATAACAAAAATAGAAACAGAAAACAAAGAGTAGCAAAAGCTAAACAGAAAACTCAATGAAATTAAAAACTATCAATTAACCGTGCCGGAGGTCCCCGGCAACGGCGCCAAAAACTTGTTGGGATAAAAGTGTGTTACAACTTCTACCACTTAGGCAGTGTACCTATCGTTTTGCGGAATAGTGGAATTGTGGGGTGTCGAACTCTTAGGGACCTTGCTGTGGTTTAACTGATAGTGAAAATTAATTGAGAATTCTAATTAGACTGTTGAACAGAAACTTATCACTTTTTAAGGGAGATTGTGGTTTAACACTTAATGCAAACAAAACAGTTAAAAGAACAGTTAATCAAAACAGAATAACAATAGCAGTTATAAAACTCTTTTGTTTTTAAAGAAAGCACCCTGGGTTGTTCTGCTTACTTATTTTATCTAATTATATTACTATAAACTTTCCCACTTTAGCAATAAACTCAGAAATCTTAATTAGTTTATTGACCGTTCCCTGTCTAATAAACCCTGATCAATTTAAACAACAAGCGCAATCCTTGCTCAAGTTATTACTAAATTAATCGCATTATTAACAATTCCAATTGGAGACTAGTTAACCTATAGGCGAAAACTCGCTTCTAGTCGTTAACCCGTTTTGACTTCTTTTGTCTGAAATCTTGGCTCAGCACTGCATTTTAACAAGAAACTACAAATATCACTTTAATAATTGGCCTAAAGATTAAAGCGCATTTAGGACGAGAATCAAAATATTGCTTGAACATATTATATTAGAAAGTCTACGTAACACAGTTTAATAAAATAGGCTTTGCTTCCTAACCCGGGAGGCTAAGATTATTACTCACACATAATTATACAAACAGACGTCGTAAGCACGACAGCCATTAAAACAAAGTACAGTTAAAGAAAAGAAAGAGCTCTCTACATTCGCACGGGCTGTTTGGAGGAGAATGGAATTCTGCAGAGGAAGTGTGAATTGGAAGTGAAGGTGAGTGTTTTAGAGAGTTGAGTTCTGTGAACCAACGTGTGCATTTTTTCTGATGAAGTAGCAATGGTTTATATAGAAGATGAGGATGAAGACAGGACAGGAGTGGAGACAGACGCGTGAGGGATTTAAGGCAGGCGCCTGATATCGCTGAAGGAAGTAGATAGATATGTTTGCAGGCGCCGAAGACAATTGGAGAAGACGGTCGGCGTAGTTGCAGCTCTATCTGTTGTCCGGTCTTATTTCCACGGACATAATTGGCGCATTATTAGTGTTGTCCGCCCTTTTATCCACGAACAACACAGCGCTTCATTATTTCTTGTCCGGCCAAATCTCCTTAGACGTACCACGGACATTACTCACGTCTGCCCTTTGTCCACCTTTCTTTCCACGGACACAATGCGTCCGGGTTTCTGTCCAGGTTTATTTCCCTGGACGTGTCATGCGTCCGCCCACTGTCCGGGTTATTTTCCACGGACGTGTTGTATTTGTCTCCTCATTCTTCTGCAATCTTCAACTGGGCTTAGATATGTCGTTTTAGCTCCGTTTCACTCGTGGTTTGTTGCGATGGAAAGCTTGTGAAGTAAACTATGTGATTCCAAGACTTTTTACTGCATTTAACACATAAAATGTATCAGTTCATACCAAAACATAAATCTTAGGAAAAACATACGATAAGTGAGTAATATTATCCTGGAAGTAAGTAAATGTAAGGTAGATTAAACCCTTAAATGTCTATGTATTTCTCACTTATCAATAAGTCAGTGCGAATGGTAAAGGTCTTATGGTCCAATCATGATGTCGAAGAAGCGACATGGGAGTTAGAAGACGCCATGAAGGTGAAGTACCCACAGTTGTTTATAGACTAGATAGTCTAGTACTTAGCGGGTACGGGGCGTACCCCTTTTTAAGGGGGGTAGAGCCGTTTTGCTTTTGCATTGCTTCGGGTTAGCAATTGCATAATGCGTATGTATCGTAAGTATATTTGGATGGCACATGTAATCCGAAGTGTACTTGGTATGTATGTACAATGTGTAATGTATGGGTGTTGTACGGTATTGACTCAATGTGTATTGTGGAATGGTGTGTGTTGGAATTGTGTATGGTAATTGTGTATTGTGCTTGATTTGTGTAGTGCTTGTGATGTAGAGGAAGTGAACACCTTGTTGGTGGTAGTAAGATACATTATGGTAATTGGATTGCCAAATGAGTAGTGATAGTAAACCATTAACCTTGAGCAAAAAGTTCCTTAAGGGGGTAGATTGAAATACCCTGAAATTTAAAATAGTGATTAATTAGGCTAATGACTGTTTGAAAGGCTTAATTATGCCTAAATAAACATGATGGAACAAATCCCGAAGAAAATGGATCCTTAAAACGGATTAAAAACACAAACGAACCTTAAAGCGCGTTTTTCGAGGAAACCGGGAAAACGCGACTTTAAGCGGGTCAAATAGACTTGTAATAATTTGGTCAACCAAATAGTCATTATAATAACATTAATGAAGGTCTAGAAACCAATAAAATCAATTAAACGAGAAATTCCAGAAAACGGGTTCCGGTAGTAAAAACTGTAAAAAATGGGAAGTCGTGGGGTGTGAGTGTAAATAAACTAAACTAGTGTGTCCACTTTTGAAAATAAAAATGTAAAATCTGTGTGAGGTAGTGAGTGTGGCCGGCTAGCTATCTCTCTCTCTCTCTCTCACTCTTTTATTTTTCCTAATATGCTAAAGGACAAAGTCATAAAGCAAAAAGTAAACAAAAACCCTCTCTCTCCTACTCTCTCACTCACTCCCACCGTATCCCTTCTCCCTCTCTAATTTTTATTCTTCTTCCCTATGCCAAAAATGGCGGATTTCAATCACCCCTTCAGCACTCCATCTTCTCTCCTTTTGTTGAACACTCAAACCTTCTAAAAAAATTACAAAATTGGTACCATTGAATTCCGCTCATCAAGGAAAATATCTCCCACTTTTCAAAACTCGAAAATACCCATTTTCATCTCCATGGGTGTTCCTGTTTTTGAAGATGAAGACCACCATTAGAAGCTCCTCCTTCACCTTGTTGGTTTGAGGTAAAATGAAATTCGAAAAACAAGCATTTTTAGCTCCCATTTGCAAAATAGAAATTTCTAAGTTTTGAGCTTCTAGTTCCTTATTCTCCAGCCGATTTTGGCTTCTCTTGTAGAGTGGAAATCTTGCTTTGTTT
Organism: Limonium bicolor; assembly: GCA_023374045.1. Lineage (NCBI taxonomy): Eukaryota > Viridiplantae > Streptophyta > Magnoliopsida > Caryophyllales > Plumbaginaceae > Limonium > Limonium bicolor. Next base: position 427,653,698 of record CM041777.1, on the reverse strand, counting down.
TTGTTCTAAACTCCATCTACACCCTTGCAAGGTAAGGCCTTTTCTAAACCTTAAAAACATGTTTTAAACCCTAAGATGATTTAACGGTTAGTTTTAACTTAGAATGTTTGTATATCAATGGGCTGCAGCATTAAAAGTTTGAGCCTCCCTAACTGGTTGGTCAAGAGGAGAGGAAAGGAAAAGGAAGGAAGAAGGAAAGAAGGAAGAAGAAAGTAAGGAAGCTAGAAAAGTAAGGTAATTGCACTCACCTTGAGTAGTTCTTGTAAACCTTGTGTAACAGATTTTAATTACATAAAATGGGTAATGCTTATGGCTTTGAGTAGTGGATATGTTGTAGTATAAGGAGGAAGTGAAATAATCTGTTTTGAAACCCTTGAAAGATGATTAAAAGGTTGGGAAAAACCTTGGGTAATGAATATATATGTGCAGGAATTAAATGGGTGAGTAATGCTTAGTGTGTATTGCTACTGTGTGTGGGTTGAACAGATTTGGTAAATGGTATTGTGTTAGCAAAAACATGTGGTGAGAATGTTAAATTTTAGGGGAGATTATGTCAAAATTTACTTAGGAAACTAGATGACTGAAGAGCTAGAAATAAGTGAAAAAAACACTTTGAAACATATTTAAAAAGGAGTTAAGTAAGAGGGTAGCTTAAGAGTGGTAGGTAGTGCGTTCTAAACCTTAGAAATGGCATTAGGAAAGGAAACCATGAGTGGTAGAAGTGGGAGTCAAAAATATGTAGCATAACAAGTCTAGGAGGGATTAATACAAGTGCTGAAATGAAACTTAGAAGAATAATGTGTGTGAAATAGTATGGAAAGAAGTAATGAGTTAGTGTTGGGTTTAGAGATGTTAGAGGGTTAATTAGGTTCCTAAACATGTTGGATTACTTGTAGGAAGATTGGGGAAGTAATGGGTAAAAGAAGGAAGTTGAAACAAATTATGTGGGACAAGTCAGACCTCGACCGACCCAGAGGGTTGAGTTGGTCGTGGGTCGGTCGGACTAAAACCACTAAAACGTAAACGTTCTGACTTCGACCGACCTAGACGGGTGAGTCGGTCGTGGGTCGGTTGGGTAAAGAATTTTTCAAAGTCGAAGTTTCTGACTTCGACCGACCCATGAGGTTGGGTCGGTCGTGGGTCAATAAATATGGGTTCCAGGGCCCATTTCTTTTTGACTTCGACCGACCTAGAGGGGTTTGGGTCGGTCGGGTCATACTTGGGTCGGTCGGGTCCAAAAACAGGTCCATCAAAAAAATCTACTTTTATAGTAATCATATGTATATATATATATCTATCTGCATACCCACATATATATAGAACTACACCATTGTTGGTTGAGAATAATAAGAGGACATGCACATGAGTAAGAAAACAACTTAAAGTATGAAATGGGTTTCATAACCACTCATAACTTGTAAGAACTAGTAAGTGTACTTCGGGAATGGTAATGGAATAAGGAGTTAGATCAATAATAAGTCATTAATCATACAACCCCATGTATGTTATAGGACTTGAATAGTGAACACCGAAGGAAAGTCGGGTTCGAGTACAACGGTGAACGGTATGAACTTCTCATGCCATGTATGCTACCTTGGCTACTCTGATTTATGTGTTTGTGTGCTAATTGATCACCTAAATAAGATAAAATGCACGAATCGGATTTATTGCGCTTATATGATATTGTTCCTTGTTGAATGTTTATCTTAACTCTTATTGTATAATTCATGAAATGAATGGATGAGAATGATATGTGTGTGCCTTGTTATGTATTTTATTGACCAAGTAATGTAGTATAGGACTTCTAACTGATTCCTAACTAGCTAACCATTCTAACATAAGAAATTGGTAAATTGGAATGAGTAGAAGTCCGATATAGTTTCGGCCACACATGAGGAGGAGGAGACACAAGAGGTTGGATCCAAATCCTGGCCTTAATCTTTTCCAAGGACCAAACCCCTTAAATGGGTAGCATCCTGGATAAGTAAGCCACCCTAAAGCCCGGTAGTGGGATGGTGTTGTCCTTGCCCGGAGGTCATACCAACTTAACATGAGTACAAGTAAGTAAGTAAGAGTAAGTAAGTAAGTAAGAAGAAGTAAGTAAGTATTGTATGAATAAGATTGTGTAAGTAATGTGGTACTGAGTAAAAGAATAAAGAACATCCGATTAACCCGGATAGGTAACTGGCTAACCAAGGATGAAGTAAGAATTGTGAATGGTATTGTATTACTGTTTGGCTTGTGTATTGCCTTCGGTTGTATGTATTGTATCTTGTATGGATGCCTTGTTAAATGTAATAGCATGTATGCATGTATAAAACGAACTCCATGTATAGTCGACCAATTAGTCGGCGTACCCTAGTTAGCACGCGGTATATGCGAAGTTTATATGCAGCGTTTTGCTGAGCCCCTTGGGGCACTATTTTTAATTTTACAAGTGCTCGTGAAGGGTGAAGATTGTGATGAGATCAAGATGATTTCCTTCTGTGTAATTAATGGATTATGAATGGACCAAGTTGTACATGGCTATAGGCCTTTTTTATTAGCCGGTGTACCATGGGGTACACCCTTTTGGATAATGGAAGGATTGTGAATTGGTAGGAATGAGTAGGTTACCTAAACTCATTATAGTTTGTAAACTTTAAGAAGGGATGTAATGAACCCTATTTTTGGATACTCGGTAATTAACGTTGTATGTAAGTGGTATTGTACTTTGGAAAGTATTATTGGTAGCTCGGTATTTCCTAAACATCAGACCGTTACGATATGTAGTGTAAGCCTTGCTAGCCGTATTGGCGGTTAGCGGTGTTGTATCACCCGCCGTAGTAATTGTATTTCCGCTGCGAGTAGTAGGATAACCGGGACGATTAGACATTAAGTATAGGATTAGAGGTAGGAGTGTTACACTGATAGCATGTTTATTCTTATGGGGGTGAACACCTATTTACTGTTTTTTCCCTTACAATTCCTTATGCTGCCAGCCTGTCAATCCGTTTGTTTTGTCAGGCTGTCATTCCGTTAATGTAGTGCTATGAAGTGTTTAAAAATGCGACCGGTTACATACGACTAGTCGCTTATCTTACATATCCTTTTATCTAGGCGACCGGTCGCTGGTGACTAGTCGCTACTTATGTTTATTTCTTACCATCTAACCGGGCACATGTGCCCCGTTGCTATCTACACCTATTCTTCGTTATTGCGACCGATCACTATCCTTCGTTACTTGAGGGCTTGTTTTTTATCCTTTCCTTGTTCTCTGGCTAGTCTCATTTTCCCCTCTTCATCAGTCCCACAAGTTCTAATTTTTGAAGAGTGCAAAAAGTGGAACTTCTTGGAGCTGTCATCGTGGTTGTCTTTCAAAAACAATTTGGCTTTGTCTTGAAGTCCCACAGGCCCTATATCTGTCCTCGCACTTCCTCCTTATCCTTTCTCAGTCCCACAAGTTCTTTTTTCTTTGTCTAGTGAAGAAAAAAGGAACTTCCTTTAGCTCATGCCTGGCTCCTACCAAAACTCTTGATCTTCTAATTTTCGACGGCTTGTGCGTGTGCGTGCTTATTTTAAATGAGGAATGTGCAGAGACTCTGCTTTTTCTACAAGTTCTGCAAAAGGCGGTTTCTGTACTATTTTATAACCAATAGGAATTTGAGAGAGGGAGTTTTACCGCCTTTATATTCTAGCGAGTCCACATTTTTCTCCCTCCTCACATTTTTCTACAGTTTGCCTCTAGCTCTTTTCAACTTTCAGCTCTCGATGCTACTGCTCTCTTCTTCCTTTCCTCTTATTGTTTCGTAAACTTTTGCCTCTGCTAATCATGGCCTTCTTCAACTCCGTTTGAAATAAAGACAAGAATCCCGTCCCGGCTTGGGAGGCAGTTCAAGGTACTAAGTGCGGTAAGATTTCTCGCCCCACTCTGCTTCCTCCTGATCAACCTTTCGCTGAGGGTCGCCAACCTCTCCTTTCTTCCCTCGAAATTTCCTTCTTGGATGCTATCTTAAAAGATGTCGGAGTCCCACTAGGTACTTGAATTTTTCTTCCTTCTACTGATTCCCACCCATATGATGATTTTGGTTTAGGGTATGTCGTATATTCCGAATTGTTTCATCATGGAATGTCAATTCCACCTCACCCTTTTGTTCTTGGTTTCCTCATTCATCGGTGCTGCACTCTTGCTCACCTTCACCCTAAGGCAATTGCTTATCTTCACGCCTTTGCCGCTCTTTACACGGAAAACACAATTCGTGTTGAGGCGACTGATTTTGTTTAATTTTTTACCACTAGAGTTCACCCTGATAGTTTAACCATACCAGGCAAGGATGGCTTCTATTTGTTTGAGTATAAGAAAGCGTCTCCTGGATGGAACTCTAGATGATTCGTGATCGTTCCCCCTCTTGGGTGTTTCCTGGGTGTTCCGTACTGCTCCACTTTCAAGAAAGGGCAGTGGTGTAGTCCATCTAAACCGCATTCAGAGATTCCAATCTCTCATCACCTTAAAAATGTAAACAAGGAGCAAGCGCGCGTTGAGGCCTTCTTCACCAAGGCGCGGCTAGCTTCGCTCAAGCATTCAGAAAGTAAGTGTCATCGTTCTTTTTGTTCTTTCTTTCTCGGTCCATTTTTACGTTTTATCCTGACCTTGTTTATTTTGTTCTACTGATTTCCCTCGAATTAGGGATAAGGTGGGCCCATTTTACAAATGGAACCTCGTCGCCTTCAAGGTCAGCGACGAAAAGGTTGATTATTATGCTTCAATCAACACCGCGGAGGAGACAACCATACGTTTGACCGAGAACTCTCCTTCTATTTCTAAGAAGAGAAACAATGAAAAAGTTATGGGAAAACAGGCTAAGAAGCAAAAGAAAAACCTGTCCCAAACACAAGATAGGATCCGAGGGCCGGATGGTCCTTCAGATTCCCCCAAATTGCTAGGTACATGGAAAATAAGTCTGAAGTCTGGATGCCGCATGTTCCTTCCTCTTACCCTAGGGTTGGGGGGCTAAACCTCAGCCCCTGCCCGGGCCGGGAGTCTAGGCATCCAACCCCGATTTGTGATTTGTTCCCTGACGTAACGAGTTATTTTTCTTTAGATGCAACTCGGGGTTCTAGGTTAGAGGAAGGAGTCCCGGCTTCTGATTTTATAGTTGTAGGTGCTTATCCTTTTGTTTCATCTTTGCTATTGTGTATCCTTCTACCGTCTCTTATGTGTGTTCTCTTTTTTTTAGTTCCAGATGCCACTGTGAATACAGCGACCGGTCGCTCTCCTGATGTCGTTGCTTCCTAGGAAGCGTACCTGAAGAAGTTTTGCAAGAAATCCATGACTAAACCTAATGAAAGGAAAGACAAGGTACTTGGAAAAAAGGTTAAACTATCAGACAAGGTTGATCTTGACACTGCTGGAGAGCAGAGTCTTTCTACGGTGGATGTTTCCAACTGTCCAGATGCGGAGGAGTACCGGTCGGTTCGGAGAATCTTGAACTCCAAACCAAAATGAGGGAGGACTACATTTCTTCTTCCTCAACGCCTTCGCCACCAGCCAATGAATCCTACTGTGGTCCCTCCGAAAAGGAAGGGTGGTTTTATCACTGCGGCAAGCCCATACCGATCGTATGTACCAATGGTCTTTCTTATTTCGACCTTTGGAAAGAAGCTGTGAAGAGATCTGACCTTCCAGACGGCATATTTGCACCTCCACGCACCATCACTACTACTAAGGAGAGACTGAGGATTGGGGACAGTGGTGCTGATGTGATCATGCGCCACTTCCTTCCATTAGAGGAAGGGCTTGACTACCTGTGGCAGTCAATATTCCGGGTTTGTATCTCCTTTGAACATTCTATTTTTAAGTTTTGACTGCTCACAACTTCTTATGTGTATACAGTGTCTCCAGGCAATGGGAATGGCCTAAAATATTGAAGTCCACATTAAAAAATTAAAGTCCAAGCTTCGCTACGAGGAGCGCCGGGCCAGCAACACTCAAAAGGAACTGGCGATCTCCCGGGCCTCTCATGATAGCTATATTGACATCGTGAATAGTGAGATTGCTACTCAAGTGAAACGGCGGACTGTCGATTTAAAGGTAGAGCTGGATATAGCCCAATCGGAGTGCACCTGTCAATATGACGGTTATGAAGCTGAGCTAAAGAAGCTGCGAGATGAGAACCTTACCCTTAAGAGTCACGTTCCCCTAAAGACCGAAGCGGTTTCTTTGAAACAGGTATGGAACTGCTTCATCCAAGAGAGGAGTGTTCTCCCGCATGATCTTTCTGACTTCGAGGTTTTATTGGTCCAGGCTCGAGCTGCGCATGACTGGGAGAAAATTGCTCTTGCTTACCAGAAACTTATCCTTGATGAAGTAAAGGTCACTTTTGGTAAGGAGAACGTCAAGCTCTAGGAGGAGAAATCCGCCCTTACTCGAGAAAATACTACCCTTGTGGCAGAGAAAGCTTCGCTAATCCAGACGAATAGTGCTTTGGCAGAAGAGAAGGTCTTCCTCGAGGAGCAAGCGAGGATTGCACATGAGCAAGAGAAGGCAGTTCTTATCTGAGATTACACATCTCTAGCAGAAGAAAAGGCTGCTCTGGAGATGAGGCTCAAAGACATGGACAGCTCCCTAAAGGCCACCTTAGAAGAACAGGCGAAGGTCTCCTATGAGCAAGAGAAGGATGCTCTCATTCGAGACAAAGCCACTCTAGTGGAGGAGAAAAACATACTTGAGGAGAAGGTCAAAAGTATGGAGGAATCTTTATCTCTCCTTCAATTTGAAAATGGAAAATTAGCAACAAAAGGTATTTATTTTTCTATATATTACCATTTCTAATCATACCTATTTCTTTCACTTTCTCATCTTTTGTCATAATATTTTTTTGGCCTTCGTAGGACCGAATCCTGAGGGCCTTCTGAAGCACGTTGAAAATTTAAATGACCTGATTGACAATTTGAACGAGGAGCTAATTGATGCCAACACTAGTCGTGACCAGTATCGGGCTTTAGTTCAAACTCTTGAAGGTCAAGTCACTAGGCACATGGCTTTTTCACGCCAAAGCCAAGAAAAACTTCAAAGGCAAAGTACCACTATCTCCTACTTGAAGGAATCATTTGCTTCTCAGTGTAGGAAGGTTGCCAGCGCATGCTGTCAGGCTGTATCATGGCACTTTATGAACAAAGGAGAGCTTTTAGATGAAATTTTGTATAATGAGTTGGTGTTTAAGGAAATAGCAAAAAAGACTCGATTCCTTGAAGAGGTTGAGAAGTTCGGACGTCACCCGGGTGAAATGTGTTTCGCACCCGGTCAAGCTTCTTTCTTGCCTTCAGAAAGTGCTTTACAGATTAGTGAGGGTCTTCATGGGGCTGTTAAAAAATCCAAGTCTGCAGAGAGTGTTTCCAGCCCAAGGGAAGGGTGGACTGCAAAGAAGATCAGTTTTGAAGATGCGACAGCTGCAAAGGAAACTTAGATAGCATTTTACTTGTGAAATTTTGTTTTGAGAACGACTTTTGGCTTGTATTTCTATGGATTTTTCTAGTTTTGTATTCTCGCTTATTCATTGTAGTACTTTTGGAAATTAATGAGAATCGTTCTTTTTGCCATGCGGCTTGTTCAATTTCTATTTGTACTATTGGAATTGCGCGGAGCGACCGGCTTTCCAATAGCTTGACATAACTATAAAATTGTTAAAAACGGCCAGTCATGATAACCCCGGGGTACTACTTTTTCAAGGCATGATAGCCTGTATGGCGTGCTGGCCAGATGTTGCTTTCAAGGCATGATAGCCTATATGGCACGTTGGCCGGGTGTTACTTTCAAGGCATGATAGCCTGCAGCAAATTGGTCGGGTGGTATTTTTAAGGCATGATAGCCTACGGCACGTTGGCGGGGTGGTACTTTCAAAGCATGATAACCTACTTCACGTTGACCGGGAGGTACTTTCAAGGCATGATAACCTGTGGCACGTTGGTCGGGTGTGATGATAACTTAAAAGAAGAATCTCCTTTTGAAAAAAGTATTCCTTTTGATTGATATCTGAACAAATTTTTTACATAAAACTTTTTTTACACTTAAAACTTTCTCAGGCATTCTACGTGCCAAGAATGTGGCAATTCGTACACTTCAATATTATTTAGGCAGTATGAAGCTCGTTCGGTCTTTGGAGGGACAATAAATGGCCCTCCCATTGGGGGTCAAGTTTCTTTGGCTGTTTAACTTCCCGAAGAACTAGATCTCCCAGTACAAAACTTATTTCCCTTATCCTTCGGTTGAAATACCTTTCAACATTGGACTTATCCTTATTCATCCTTATTTTTACTGCGGTCTTGATTTCTTCAAGAACATCAACATGATTTTGTACTCCTGGTCAAATTGACGGCACAATTATTTCAACCAGGATGACCGCCTCCAAGCCGTAAGTTAATCTGTAGGGTGTTTCCCTGGTGGACTCTTTTTCTGTCGTTCAGTATGCCCAAAGGTCCCGAGGCAATAACTCCGCCCATCTTCTCTTTTTATCATCCAACCTTTTCTTTAAAGCTTTGACAATTTGCCCATTTGCATTTTCAACTTACCCATTCGCTTGCGGGTGTGCTACCGTTGCAAATCTTAGATCAATTTTCCATTCTTCGCAGAATGGCTGGAAGCTAGTGCGATTGAATTGGCCTTCATTGTCTGCAATAATCACTTTTGGTAGCCTGAACCTGCATACCACATATTTCCAAACGAATTCTTGCGATTTTGTGGCTGTGATGGATACCGTTGGCATTGCTTCCACCCATTTTGTAAAATAATTAATGGCTACATACATTTATTTAAACCTTCATAGAGAAGTTTCGAGGAGGGTCCTGACAATATCCAATTCCCACATAGCAAAAGGGATGGGAGAAAGGATGGTCTTTTGCTCAGTCGGAGGATTATGTATTTTGTTGCTGTGCTCCGGGCAGTTGATGCATTTCTGGATGTATTCTTTAAAATGCTCCTTCATCTTTGGCCAAAAATATCCTAGCCTCATAATTTTGTGCATTACAGCCCTTTCTCCCTGGTGGTTGCCGCAGATTCCACCATGTGCTTCTTCTATGAGTTTACTTCTTTCTTCCTTTGTAACAGATTTGAGTGCAGGTCTTGCAAATGACCTTTTGTAGAGTTGACCATTTTTGAAAAAAATGATGCGGCCCTTCTCTTTATTGTTTTTGCTTCTTTCTCACTAGAGGGGGGGGGAGAGGGAGCTTTCCCTCCAGAATATACTCAACGACCGGGGTCATCCAAGACTCCCCTGGTGCTCCCGGCTCAATGGTTAGCACTTGCCCCTCATCAAGACTCGAATTGGTCTTGACTTCCAACCATACTTTGTCTGGGACTGTTTCAGCCATACTTGGCAATTTTTCTAAAGTATATGCCTTAATGTTTTTTGTTCATGGAAGATGCTTTAGCTCACAACTTGGAAAATTTACTTTAAGCTCTTAGACCTTCAGCAAGTATCTCCAAAGGTTTTTTTCTTTTACCTCATAGATATTGTCATTTTGTCTTGCTACTAACATGGAGTCGGGGTATATTTCTAAATCTGAAAAAAACTTCAGAGCAATAAGTTCTTCTCCCCTTTTGAAAGGGGGTCTATTTTCATAATTTATTCAAAGCATGCTTTTATTAGAAAACATGTTGCCCCTAGGGCAGTAGCCATTTCTAACCCTTGAATTAAGTCTTTATACTCTGCTTCATTGTCATTCACTTCAAATTCTAACCAGAAAGCATAGGTAAGGTCTCGCCCATCCGGGGTCTGAACCACAATGCTAGCACCTGCCGAGTCTTGCACCGGGCACCATCAACCAAGACCACAAAAGGGGTCAAAGTTTGGTTTTCCTCCTGGGCAAAACTTGTTTCAGTTATAAAATCTGCCAAGGCCTGTGCCTTGATCGCTGTACGAGGTAAAAAAAGGATCTCATATTATGTGAGCTCGACCGTCCAACTGACCATCTACCCGGAAGCGTTGGGGTTATTGGCTATCTGCTTCAATGGCCAGTTAGTCCTGACAGAGATCTTGAGTGATTGGAAGTAAGGATGTAGCTTACGTGACGCAATCACTAAAGTAAATAGGATTTTTTCAATATGAGTGTAACATCCTTCTGTTGCTGTTAAGATCTTTCCGGTGTAGTAAACTGGGATTTCTTTCATCTCTTCTTCCATTATTAAAACTGCTGCCACTGCCTAGTCGGAAGTAGAGAGGTAGAGATAGAGATCTTGACTGGGCGTAGGAACACCTAGTTTGGGTAATTCTCTAGGCATTTCTTTGATTTTTTCGAAGGCTTACACACACTCCTGTCCCTATTGAAACTTGTTGTTCGTCTGAAAAATGTTAAAGAACGATATTGACTTTTCCTGAAGTTTTGAGCATAATCTACTTAGAGCCGCGAGTCTCCCGTTTAAGGCATGTGTGAAAAGGTAGACTTTCTATCCCTAATTACCTTGTTACCGATGAAATCAAGTTAGAGAGGGTTTTCACAATAGCAAGCGAGAGCAATTAAGCAGGGAGAGAGATTCAGTAAGTCCTGATCGCGTATCTTATTTCGTGGGGGGTGATCCCTTATTTATAGCAATTTCCTATGGTTCCTGGGTTTTTGCCATCCTTTCATATTCTGCCAGGCTGTCACTATAAATATTTTATCCTAATTTCTATATCTTCCATCCCTAGCTATATGACTGGGCACAGGCACCCGATCGTTACCTACTCATCTTTCTTAGTTACTTGACCGGTCGTAGACGATCGGTCACTATCTAGGCTTACTTTGTAGTTTTGGCGACCGGTCACAGGCGACCGGTCGCTATTCATACTTGCTTCGTGACTTTGGTGACCAATCACAGGCGACTGGTTGGTCTTTTATACTTTCTCTATACCTTGTGACCGGTCGCTACATGCTCTTTCTTCATTCCCTCTTCTGGATGTAGACTTTCGGTATTACCTTTAGCCTCTTCACGTCTTTTGGTACTTGACCATATTTACGCCTCTTCATCAATCCTACAAGTTCTACTTTTTGAAGTTTGATGAAGAAAGTAGAACTTGTTGTAGTCAATGTGGTTTTTTGAGAAAAATTATGATTTTCGTCGAGGCTTTCGTACGCTAAGAGTGACGACTATTTCCGTTCTACTCTCCTTGCTTTCCCCTTAGTCCCGCAAGTTTTTGCTTTCAGTGAAAAGGAGAACTTTTATTTGTCCATGCCGCGCTCGTGCCCATGCTTTACTGTGCGCGTGGTGGGTACCGTGGAATGTGCAGAGTTTTTGCTTTTTGCGTGCGCTAGTATCCTTAATTCAGAATTTGCAGAGTCCCTGTGCTTTTCCAGCAAAAGTGTTTTTTGGTTTACAATTGATATTTTAATTATTTTGTAGACAATTTTTTTTACCGTTTTTAAGGTCCTCGGGGGGTTGATATTTCTCTCTCCTTGCTTCTCATATCCAATCATCAGTTTCTCTTCTCCTGCGAATAGAGCTCACTTCTTCTTTCTTCTTCTTCATTGCGTCCGCGTTTGCTCAGCTTTTTCTGTGATAATGGCTTCTTCGTGATCATCCAAATCGAAGGTTTCTTTCTGTTCTTCCTTTGACGCGGTTCAAGGTTCAAAACCAGGTGACAAATTTCTTCCGACCTACTAGAACCGAAAAATATTTTTGCAAAAAATCAGGAACTGCTACCTAGTACTCTGGATGTTAAATCCCTCGATTCTCTTCATGAAAAGGTTAAAGTCCCACTTAGGATTCGAATTTACCTTCTTACCTCCGATTCTTACCCGTATGACAATTTTGGCCGTGGCTATGTCATTTATTTTGAGTTCTTTCTTCGGGGAATGTATGTTCCTCATCATCCTTTCATCTTGGGGTTTCTAATTTTGAGGTGCTGCACCCTTGATCACCTTCACCCCAAGGCGATTGCCCAACTTCACCCTTATGTAGCCCTTTACGCCGAAGCGAAGATTTCCGTTGTTGCTACCGAGTTTATCCAGTTTTTTACCAGCCAGGTTGACGCTGACAGTATAATCATCACAAGCCGTGCCGGATCCTCCCTTTTTGAGTATACAAATCTAGGGCAACAGTGGAATACTTGATGGTTCATCATCGTCCCCCCACCCGGCCGTTTGCTCGGAGCTCCTTACTGCCCTTCTATCACCAGGGGCACTCTTTATGGGCTTACTTCATCGAAATCAGAGCATCTGATCTCTCGGGTTCTGAAGGGAGTAAACAAGAGGCGTGTATATGTGGAGGACTTCTTATCAAATGCTCGTCTGGCCATGCTGTCCTATTCATAGAGTAAGCACTCCGACTCTGTGTTTGTTAATTTCGTATCTTCTATTTGTTTTACCTGACGTTTATTTGAATTTGCAGATTTTCCCCATATTGGTGCAAAGGTTGGCCCTTTCTGTCTCCGACAGCTAGTTTGCTTCAAAGACGGAAATGAGAAGGTGAACTACTACGCTTCTCTCGATGCCGCGGACGTGGCGGCCCGACATTTGGTGGAGCAGGATCCTACGGTCAGGAAGAGGCATGGAGATGAGATTGAGAATGCACCCAAGAGGCAGAAGACAAAAGAGTCATCGAAAAGGGAGGAGTCTCCAAAGACGCCTGAGACACATTCGCTGGACCTTACTAACCAGCCAGGTGCTTGGTATACGAGTCCAATCTCCGGTTGCCGGGTGTTTTTTCCTCTCACACCAGGGTCAAGTCTCAACCTTAGCCCACGGGGAAGAGGCAAATGTGTGAGTGCTAATCTCATTTCCGCCTTTCATCCCCGATTTACGGAGCTTTTTGCTTTCAGACCCTTTTCTGGGAAGCCCTTTTGGGTTTCCATACTTTTAACCATAATTGTTCTGTTGGGGGCGCGCTCTTTTGCTTCCCCTTTTGCCCTTTGCTACTTTTCTCATCAAAATTTTATTCTTTTGCAGCCCCTGAAGCTGAGGATGTTGCTGTGGCTTGGCTTTCTTCGGGAGCTGCGGCTGTTAAGCAAGCCTTTACCCAGAAGTGCCAGAGGGTCCTGGCCTCAAAAGGGAGAGTGAGGCATGTTGTGAACATGGCAAAGGCGTCCTTGATTATAGACTTGGATGCCTCCTTAAGTCAGGGGTCGGCCGCTGAAGAGGGGCTTCCGGGGAAAGCTATCCCTGGGGAAATAGGGGTATCTGCTGAGGAACTGGCCAAGCCTGAGAGGGTGAAGACCGAGAGGCCGAGGGGGTGCTGCCGGGGGGGTGAAGAAGGCCCGACATATCGTGAAGTACCCGAGGACCCCGAGCTTCGCACTAAGATGAGAGAAGACATTAGTGCCTCTGCATCTTCTCCTCCTTCCGCAGCGAGCGACTCATTCTGTGGTTCTTCAAAAATCCAACTCTCCTGATGGTATCTTTGCTCTTGAAGACCATCACGGCTGCAAAGGAGAAGCTAAGGATGGGGATGGCGGAGCGGACGCCATCATGTGGCATTCCTTTCCCCTGGACCAGAGTTTCGACTATATGCGGCAGGGGATCTACCGAGTGCATGCCTCTTTGACTGTCTTGGGTAAATACATACCCAAATGAACTTCTTAGGACCAAAAATTTTGTCCTAAGCATATTAACACATAACTAAACATACTAAAATCGTTGGACAACACTCCAACACAAAGAACAAGCATTTACATGCTTCAAGGTCAAGTAGAGCAAAAATGTGCTCTAAGAAACCTTAAAGGTATTATGACCTCTGTTTGATATAAAATTGGATTTCTATGATCACTTATCATGTAAGGAACACAACAAAACTGTTCAAAAAGAAAACCAAGCTCAGAAACACCTTGTGACACAAATTGTGCGCTAAAACACCTTAAAGCACGTTTTTGTGTATGAGCTCTAAGATAATGACTTTTTGTCACTTTAAAAACTAGATTACATTCTTTATATCATTTATGTGACATGATAGACTATATTATAAAGTAAATCAAAGTTTAAAAATAAAATCAAAATAGGTGATTTTGGGTGAATAGTACCCAAAATAACATTTAATTACTTAGTTTTAACCATGGTCAAATGTTACCCATTGACCAAACCACCCATTGCCAACCTTTTTAGGCTGTCATACCCACCAATTAAGCAACCTAAAATATCTAACAATGAGTCATCTAAGACTATTTACTAAAGTAAGTAAACATTACCTTATAAGCTCTTTTTCTTCTCTTTCCTCCCATTACTTCCTCCAGCCGTCTTCTTCAGCTCCATACCCTATCAATTAACATCCTTAACAGCAAGGAGACTCCAAGTTCAGTTGGTGAGATCTTTTGATCTAGGTAAGCTCCTAAGACAAGTTTATGTCCATTTTCTTTATCTTTTTCTTCTCTTTCCAATGAGCTTACCCACTTTCATTTTCATCCAGCCATTTGGTGTGAGTTTGGGTTGGGAAATAGGCTGTGTTTCGGTGGAGAAATTCAGAGGAGGAAGGAAGCAAAGTTATATTGTTCTTAAGGTATAGAAATGTGCTTTAAGCACTTATCTCTTCATTTCTTTCATTACCGGTTTGAAAGCTTGATTCCCTAGGCTTATTATCTTCTTCTTAACATGCTTATTCAGTTGGTATATCAAGAGCTTCAAGGACTAGCCAAATCCATGCCAAAAACACCCTTTTTGGCATTTTAATCAAGGTGAAAATTAGCCATCTTCTTAGCTGATTTATTCCGGTTTTAAGCTTGGTTTTAGTAGCTCTTTTGATGCTCTTTATCTTCTGTAAAAATAGGCCGAAGATAACCTTTGCTTACCTTGGTATTCTAAGGTAAATTTTACCTTGAAAATATACATTAAACACTTCTTATGGTTAGCTCTTGTTGGGAGACTAATCATGCCTTAATTGCTGTTTGAAAACATGTAAATAAAGCTGTGGAAAATTTATCTCCAAACAGCCGAGGCCAAACAAGGCCTAAACTTGGCAAAAATAAGGTATAAATCACTTAAACCTTCACTTGGTATATTAATATGTGCTTATACATATGTGTATAATATATGCCGTGAGTGAACAAGGTATAAAGGTCTTATTTTGACCTTAGGTGATTAAGGAATGGTTTAGTAAATTTATATAAGTAATTAATTAACATAATTGTCAAATTTAAGACATTATGTGGAAAATTGGTAAATATGGAAAACTATGTGGTAAGGCCGAGAGTTTAAAGCATTTTTGGGCATTTATGTGTAATTTATTTTATAAGCTAATGTTTGTAATAAGGCCATGTACTTTAGGCCATTTTATTTATGTATTTATAAGGTTTTAATTAAGTTTAAGTAGCAAATAAATATTACCGCAAGGAATTAGGGTATAAAGTGTAATTAAATAAAATTTGGGGGCTATATATTAATAAAGCCAAAAATTAGATGTTAAAAGGATTTAAAATAAAAGTTATAAGATTTTATAAAGTTTTGGGGTTAAATGGTAATTTCTGAAAAATATGGGTACAAACCGTAATATATGGAAATTAATGGTCAAGGCAATATTAAGGAGGTAAACCTTGACCATATGGTAGGTTTTGACCAAATTAGATAAGTTAAATAACTTATTTAAGGTTTTATAATAAGATAAGTATATAATTGTAACATTTTTATAACATGTGGTAAATATGTTATTACCAAAGTTAAGGGTGTAAAATGGTATTATAAACACCCATGGGCTATTAGGAATTTTTAGGAATTTAGTTGGTTGATTTTGGAACTAAAATAAACTATATATGTATAATATATAGTTATTATGTCATGGTGACACTTTGGATAAATATATGTGGTGAAATAGTGATAGCCGAGAATATATGGGTTAGTAATGTTAATTATAACCCTTTAGTGAAATTTGGTGATTTTTAGAATAATATAAGAGTATTTAATAAGATATATGTATAATATATAATTTTAATGATATTATAAAACTATATGTTATAAATTGGGCCAAATGGCAATTATAGAAAGTGGAAGGGTTGAAAAATAATATAGAACAGCATAGGGGTCTGTTCGCAAATTATAATATCATATAACCATAGGTTATATTAATATTAAGGTTTAAAATGTTATAATATATGATATATATTACACAACATTACATATGTGGTCAAATTATAAATTTGGAAAGTTAAAGGGGTTGGAAATTAATTTATAAACAGACATGGTCTGTTCGGTAATTTTACAAATGTAAAACCATAGGTTATACCATTTTTATAAGTTAAAAATGTTATATTATATGGTATATATAACATGGTATAAATTATGGGGTGATTTTGTAAATAATTAAAACTATGGGTTATGGAAAGAAATAAGGTTATAACATAGTTGCCTATGCGGCAATATAAATAGTTTTGTATAAAAACTATAGGTTATAAGTTAAAGGAAATAAAAATATCATATTATATGATATTAGTATATGGTATATCATTACATAATGTTATGGGGTGAAAATGAAGTTTAAAAGTAATATAGTGCTGTACCGAGAATAAAAAGATTGGAATATGAATTTAGACTATGGTCTACTATGTTATAAATGTTATAACAGTTATATGGTATTAATGTGGTTTTAATGGAATTAATATAAGTAAGGATATTCACATTAAATAATGTGACAAACTATAAATAAATAAGATTTATAAACCAAGGTATATATTGAATAAACCTTAGGAGTTGAAATTGTACAACATAAAGATGTTACATAATATTAGGATAATAATCTTAATATAAGTTGTATAATATAATACAACTAATGGGAATAATCATCTAATATAAGATGATAAAATGTAACATATAATATAAGAGTTTTATAACTCATGGAACTTACCTATATGGTAAATATATACATATGCGAGAATAATGTATATAAGGATGGATATATATTATGGTTGGAAACCATATAATATAATGGTGGTGGTTACTACATGAAAATAGTTATGATCTATATGTTATAACTTTTTGAATGGAAATATAATTTACTAAAGACAATGGATTATATAATACAATGTATTATAAGGGATGGAGGAAAAAAAATACAATATAATAAGTAATGCATGCATACATGCAACTATAGGTTATATACCTAAATTAAATGATGGATAAGATTAAAGAAATATAACGAATTAAACTTAACAGTCGAAACATTTCGACATACGAGTTTTAGTAACAAGCCGACCGGTTTAGAGAAACCCGTAACAATTAACTGTAGAAATCCGGGGATGAACTGTCGGAGATACTTGTTATTCGGAAATACCGGATTTAGTTAGTCATGGAGACTGACTTATAGTTTATTACCGTTTAGATCATACTTCAGACGAAGGTGCTTGACGAGCTAGTGGTCTACACATCGCATCCTTGGTCTAAGGTGTACGGTATGTAAAGGGGTTTGATCCGAGTTGTCCTAAGGAATTCCTTGGGCTCGGATTTGGTTGATATCACTTGTGTGTTAAGTGTTTTGGATACGTGTATGTGATTATGTGTTACTGCATTAATTATTTATGCACGAGCATCCTACGGGACTAACACTACGTCGACTATAGATCGACTTATATAAACATACATATGCGTTAATGTGATAACATGACGGTTACTTGATATAATACCACTAGTATTAATATTAAGTATATGGTAACCTAAGTAAAACACTTAGGTACGAGTCACGACATTGTCGGTCTCTAGAGCATGGATCTCGAACATGAATATAACCTAGAATACTTCTAGGTATGCGTAAGACCCATTGGGCAGCTAATTAATAAATTATATTCTCCATAAGGCTAAGAGCATATCTTAAACATTATGAGAGAGAGATGGTGTGAGTTGAGGTGAGGAATCTAGTGTAGTTTACGAACTACCTGGTTGCGTATTTGTGATCACTAAGGGGTTCCCGATCGGGTTCCGCTCCAGGTTTATACCCAACGAGCCCTATTTGGATCGTGGGTCAGGTGGCTACAGCCTTTATATGGACGCCTTACGAGGCAAAGAGAATAGTCAGGGGCCTTCGGACCTCTGGCGAAATGAGCACCTTTGTGTGTACAGGAGGACTACTGTCCATGGTGAGGTTATCGGGCTGTCCTAACATGACGGCCAACTCGTATTTAATTAATATGGTTTGGATGGATGGGGCCTTGAAAGCCAAATTAAATTAACAAAGGATGGTATTCGCTACGGCGTTTATTCAGTATTATTATTCGATATGTTCGATATACAATTGTTGTTTGTGATGTTTTATGACTGTTAAATTGGATGGATGGTTGAGTGTTTATGAATGTTTGGATGGATGATTACGTATATTTATGCATGTATGTTACGGTATTGATTATAATTGTAAAATGGGAAAGCATGAAACCAATCTAATAATAAGATGGTTAAAATGACTAAGTGACCATTAGAGTCCAGGCCCGGCATACCCAGCGTTTATCGTTGAGACTACACTCATTGTGCAGGTTGTTGATTATCGCCGAAGCCGAAGTGCAGGATCAGGGTAGTTAGAGTTTATTTTAATTACCGCACATGGAGTTTATTTGTATAACGATGTCAGACTGGGAATTGTATTATGGTACGGTTATGTATATTCGGGATTGGGTAGACGCTCACTTGTCGACGTCTATGGTTTATGGACTTAGTATGATGTATAGGAGTTATCTCGTTATCACAGCGGTTAGCAGTTTTTTTATGTTGGTTGTTGGATATAGTTTGGCTTCGTTACTCGCATGGGCGAGGAATGGCCGGTGACACCCGAGTGAGTATTATTGTTGTTACTATTTCTTTCGCTGTAAGACGTTTTATTTATTGCTACGTGAGGGATTATTACGTGTTTAAGGAGAGGGATGTTACAAAAGTGGTATCAGAGCGGAGTACCGCTCTGATGACGAGAAAATAGGTTAAGACAGTGAGCTTAGGACTTGGGAAATTACGGGAAACATTTGTGAGGTACGAGACGACTCGTCTTAAAGGTTAAAGTGTTTAGTAACGCAAATTACATGATATGTTAGCCTTAAAGGCAATTCAATATCTACTGGTTGTGTATGGTAAATTACCGAGTATTTATGTGACATACTGTACTACAGATGTCTGGGGGAACTAGAGGGCGTGGTACTGGTAGAGGTGGAGGCGGTGACCCCGTGATTCTAGGAGTTGCAGAGACGATTGCTGCCGTTCTCGCACAGCTTGGTACTCAAATAGGTGGAACACCAGCCCACCCGCCACAGCCCCGGGAGACGAACTGGCTGAAGTCAGTTACCGAGACCCGACCACCTACATATTATGGGGAGCCAGACCCCGTAGCCTTGGAGCGTTTCATAGTAGAACATGAGAAGGCATACGAAGCTTTGCAAGTACCTGCCGACAAGAAGGTCGTCATTGCTGCTTTCCCTCTGAAGGATGCAGCCAGCACTTGGTGGAGGTTAGTCAAGGACCATCACCTGGCTACGCCCGACTTTTCGTGGGCTGCCTTTGTCGAGTTGCTGAGGGGGAAGTACTACCCGGCACATCTCAAGCAGAAGAAGCGCTGTGAGTTCGAGACATTATCCTAGGGAGGTCTGACCGTGGATGAGTACTACGCTCGATTCATTGGTCTGCTGGACATCATCCCTGGTGTTGATTACTCAGAGACCGTGAAGGTCGAGAAGTTCCGGGGGTGATTGTTATTTCGCATCCAGATGGCGATGGGTGCTACCCTCTATTCTACTATCCAGGTATTAACATGAAAGCCATAAAATTCTTTACTTACTACATTACAGATTAACTTTGTGAGAACTTACCAATGAGATTCCAGGAGTGTTACGATGCTGCCTCGATGACGGAGCTAATGCTCCAGACTCGGGAAGAGACTCTCGGGGCCAAGAAGAGAAAGAACCCTGAGGGAGAGTCTAAGGGTGGAGGAGCATCTCCAGGCGATAGCCAGAAGAAGGGAAAGTTAGGATTTATCCCATTCTAGATTGTTTACCATATTAAATACCTTATGAATGCTGACCCGAAACCTTAAACACGAAATTCTTTCAGAAGAAAGGGCAGAAGGGTCACCAGAGAGCGAAGGGGAAAGAGCCCGTCCTTCGGTTGACCGGCCCAGCTATAGATGCTCAGCCTTTGAGATCTGCGCCTCCTAAGGGTGAGAACACCTACCTCTTAAATTCAATTGTAACCTTAACCTTTATATCATCAGATTTAAACTTAAACTAAATGCTACCATCAGGCACCGGACAGCCCCAACGCCATTTCTATTACAAGCGTTGTTGGAAGGATCATCCTGGGGTCAACTGCAGTGGCCGCAAAGTTGAGTGCCGGTGCTGCAAGAAAGAGGGCCACCGGGAGTTCGAGTGCTGGATGAACCCTGAGGGCCGTAACTACAGGCCACCAAGGAATACTCTGAAGACCTCAGTTGGAGGATCTGAAGTACCACGAGGCGGTCAGGATGGCCAGACATCTACTGATGCTGGAGCCCAGAGAGGCAAGGGAGTCGATAGGGTATGAGTACCCTGAACTCCATGAGACCGCTGATGGAAGACTTTTGTTATTTTGGAAATGTACTTAGCCTGGAATTATGAAAGAGATATGTTGTAAATATGTGGGAGTGTGTCATTGACCACTCGCCTTTTTGTGTATGACTTTTGGAACTAGTTTTGTGGACTCGATATGAGTAACCTTGGAACCTTGACGGACTATATATATATGAACAGAATGTTAATGCTTACATTATCATCTAGCCATACTCAATGACACAGAGTCAATGAGACCGGTAATTACTGAACCAAAAGTTCCACCTGCATGGCGTACTTGCTATTGCAACAATTAAACCACTGAATTTTCCATCTGCCTTGCGCACTTGCCACAACAAGTGCTGCAACTGCAACTATTACTAATTTTTAATCTCTTATTATATACTAAAATTTTCATATCAACTTTTTCTCATACAAACCTTAAGATTAGAAACCTATGCAACCTCGGGAAGATCGTTAGTCCAACCACTACAACTGAAGAAATTACACAGCCATTGTAATTGTAAACCACACAAGTTTAATTGTCCGAGAATTTTCAGACATGGCTTATTAGCCAAATACCCTCAGTGTATACCCGCATTTAATGCTAATCACTACCAGTGATGAATGTTTAGTCCTTATGGACAAGCATAACCTTGTATGGATTAGAATACCCTTTGTAGATGCACCACCGTCAGTGAGGATGGTTGGGAAGTGAAGAGCCAAGTTGCTCAAGCTATTATGCAATCTGCAATATATCCAATTAAACGGATGAGGGAACGATTATGAACTATGGATGAGGTATGATCATGATAAACAGGGAGAATAGGAATATGTGTTGTACTCAATGAGATCGAGATAGGAGAACCAAGTTTGGTAAATATAGCATGAATTTTACTTACACCATGCCACTAGGGCAATAGCACTTACAACAAGATAACCGACAACACGAACTAATAAACAACAAAAAGGATATCCATCAAAAGGGATATTGACAACAGAATACTTCACAATACCCGTGTCACAGACATTACTAGTTTACTAAACGAGACATGGGACGACCACACTCCGATAGGAGCATGTGGGCCTGTGTAACACCCCAACCCGAAATCCAATAACTTGTATGACGATCACTCCCAAATAAAACACAAACTGCTACGGAAATAAATACAACAACCGGGCGGTATTACAATGTCGTTGGCCACCCTTGTGACCAACAAGGCTTACTCCAAATACAATCTCCAAAAGTCACGGTCTGAATACGAATACAATCCGAGATACTAGGAATCAAACTCAAAGGTACAATACTTAAGTAAAACAAATATCTAGAAGAAGACTCCCATAGCTTGAATCTACCCCACCTACACTCGGTGTGGTAATCTTCTCAACTTCAGGTACCTGAAAAATGGGGGTGCCCCCAAAGGGGCTCAGCAAACAATGCTGGTATGGAAAACGTGCAACCCATCGTCTACCGGGCCACACCAACTACTTTGTCGAATACATGCAGTTCATTTTTGTAAAACTGTAAACAAGCATAGCTTGATAAAGAACAAGTATCCATACAAGGACGACAATGTCACATATAACAAGACTTCAGAAGGTCATGTTAGATGAACTGTAAACAATTGATTGTTGTCGGGTCCACACAGTAGGACTGACAGATGTATAAGAGCATATCAATATAGTGGAGGTATAGTGACCTCATTATAAAGAAAGGTTGGGTAATTAGTCCCTCAGAAGATAACGTAATTAACTCCTGTACTTTAGAAAGGTGGGAATCGAACCCTCGAGAGGAATAAAGTCTTCCTCCCTACTTGTACTGTTGGGAATTGAACCCTCGAGAGGAATAAAGTCTTCCTCCCCACTTGAACTGTTTCATCGCGACGTATATTGAATAGTAGACGACCTGAGACAGGTACAACTCCTGTAGCATGCATGGCCAGATCCAACTGGGCTCCTCGTTCTCGAAGTATAGAATTGTTAGGTGTCATATAAGGACGTTAAACAAGAACACAATGTGTATTGCCAGTTATCACGTTTAGGATAATGACGTTGGTTATAAAGTGAAGTTAGTGAGAGACTTGAGTACAAGTTCTCGGTATAATAAAGCGCAGGAATTTAGTCCACTGGTATAGTAGTTTTTGTATGCGTGGGACATACACGTTGTAGTTAGTATCATTCATGCACATAAAATAATACAACAGTGCACAAGAGTAAACAACGTTTTACATTAATTATATTGGTCGTTATTTCAAGCAACGGATAGCACACAAGCCGGTGTAATCCGGTAGAAAACAGGTTGCAAGAATCCCATACTGTTCACGTAGACTGTACTTGTTTAATTCCCGGTCAATGTCTGGTCAAACAAAGTCCTAGAATAGGATTAACTGAGAGGGTTAATTTATGTTACCCTTGTATAATAATTTTATTGGATCGTTCAACAAATTTCGTATTTGTTATTTCATGTGAGGTTTAGTTCTTTTAATTACCTCATGATTTAATGTATAACTTATTTGTTATTCCATTTGATTTATTTATAAATCCTTTAATGTACATATATGTATTTATTTATTCATGTACTATATTTGTTGTTTATCTTAATTGTTTAGGTGACATAACAACTTATAATTTCTTAACTATATTTATATGCCATACATGGACATAAAATTCTTATAGTTTTTATTATTCCTCCTTATAACTATATAAGTTATAGTTTTATCTTCATAATTCCTTTAATCAAAATTCTTTCTTCTAATTCCTCCAAATATCCATATAGGACCTATATTTATTTAAATCTAAATTCTTACCCTTATATTTCGGTTATTTACAAAACAACCACATTAATTCATAAATTTTATATTTAAATTCTAATCTCATTATATTATATAGTTTTAATTCCTTATTTAATTAAATTCCAAAACTACCATTAATATTTTGTTATATTTCTCTTGGAACATTACAAATTTTCAAAAATTACCATTTAGCCCCTTAAATTCTCGACCTACATATATATATTTTCTTTAATTACAATTTAACCATAAAATCTTATAATCCTTACATAATGCCTTATAAACTATAGTTTTAATTTTAATTCTCCACAAATGCCGAATATATATATATATATAAATTCTTAAATTACAAAATTAACCCAAAGTAATTCAACTTTGGCCATGTACTTTCCATTAATTACACTTTCACCCCAAAACTTTATAATAGTTACTTAATAACTTATAAACTATAGTTTAAATATTTAACTCCTCAAAATTTCGAAAGTGAACTTAATAATTCTCTTAATTATGAATTCGCCCAATAATAAGTTCCAAACTTTCATAACAACTTTTATAAATTACATAATAGCCCAAAACTTTATAAAATGTTATTTTAACACTTGTTTAAATTATCTAAAATTCATTAACTAAATTCCTAACCTTATATTATATTATAATTACTCCAAACATTCCCTTAACTCTCGGTTTTCACAATATATACACCAAACTTTGTAAAAATTACATTTTAGCCACATAACTTAATTAATTAGCCATTTAAGCACTAATAAAATATTTTTAACTCTCCAAACTTTATAACATAAGTTTATATACATAAGTAGCTCATTAAAATCTATTTATCACTTAGACCATTCGGCCATATTTAAATAGTGACCATATAGTATATAAAAGTGGATTTATATGTCAAAATAATTATACATAAATTCATAGGAGTTATATAACTCTTGTAAAAATTATTGTAATGTCTTATATTGATTCTTAGCTCAAAATAGAGCATTTTTACCCTTGGTAATTCGGTTTGAATTTGTACCTAACATAGATAAATTTTGTGACACAAAAATGTGTCTTAAGGTAAATATGTTCCATATATGTTAGATATTTTTTGGCACATAATACCATATGGTTTCGGTTTTAGATACTCTAGGGTATGTACATAATTTTTGTATAATTTTTAGAAGCTTAACCAAGCTTAAAACATAAAGATTAGCTTAGTAAACTTACTTCTTAACAAAGGTGGTTAAGTGCTTGAACTCTTCTTGAATCTCCAAGCTTTCTCCAAGGAAATTTGATTCTCCACTTCGGTTATATGCAAGTGGTGAAGGTGTTTAGGAGTTAGATCTTTAACAAAGATCTTAAGTAGATTTTTAAGTAGTTTTCCAAGAATTTACCTTAAGCTTTTTCTCCTTATAAATTCGGCTCACTTAAGGTGGATGAAGAACAAACTTTCCTTCATGAAAATGAAGAAGAAAAGAGCCTTAGAAGAAATAGAAATCGATTACACACAAAAATGTGCTTTAAGGATTTTCAAGCATGAAAACTACCTTAAGATAACCTTGAGATGCTCCTTGGTTTAATGTTGGTTTGGACAACCTCCTTGGAACATTAGTTGATGCCTAATCGTTGTAGGTGTGCTAGGAAGAAATTTGCTTCAAGGCTTGACAAGAAATGCTAGGAAATTACCTTAAAGATTAAGATAGAAGTTAAAACTCCATTGATGGACTTAAGAGCTTCAAAGGAAGAAGATGAAGGAAGAAGAGAGAGGAGAGAGCCTTACCAAATCGGCAATGGTGTGTGCAAGGGAAAGAATGAGGCTAAGCTCACGTAAGAATAAGAGAAGGTAAGTTTGATTGATTTTTGTTTTGTTAATTTTTAATGTCAATTGACTAGTCTTTTCATTAGTTTATTCCATGGGTTATTGGCTCAATAAATGCCCATGTTATCTGCATGATTTCGGCCATGTGGGGTGACAAGGCAAGGTGGAAGAAAATAATGTGAGCTAGAAGACAAGGTAAGAAAAGTAAGGCTTTATTCCTTTGATTTTTCAATGTTTGTAACTTGTCTTCTTCTTCCTTGTAGGTGGACGAATTCAAGGCCTGAATGGAGCTTATCATTCGGCAATTAAGAGCCATGGACAAGCATGTAAGGCTACTTGAATTTTAAGAAATCAAAAAGGTGGAATCTAGATCTACTTTTTGCCTTTTTCATTTTGTTTTTGTCTAGCCAACATGGCCTTGTTCCCTTGCATAATTTCGACAGCATGGAGGTCAGATGAGACCTACATTCTTTTGCCATTAAGTATTATAGCACATGGGAAGGTGAGTCACCATGTCTTATGCCTTTTATAAGTTTTTAATGTAAGTTTTATACTAGTTTTTGGACTGAAAATCGGCCCCTATAGAGCACCTTGTTTGACACTGCCTTCAACTGATTTAGAGGTTCATTTTAACCCTATTTAAGATTCTTAATTCGTGGAATGTCAAAAAACTACAAGGTAATTGCGTAAAACACGTTTTAGTGACACCCGAAGGTGAGTTTTTGTGCTCTAAGGAAATTTTGGGAAATAAATTTTCTTTATGAGTTACATTGAGATGTTACATTGAGTAATAAGGGGTTACATCAACTCATGACATAATTTACGGGCCATCGGGACACTCCCGGGCAAAAAGGAGCGCTAAGAAATTCCCCCGAGCACTTTGTTGAATTTTGAGAAACTAGCTCGTGGGTTCTATTTAGAATGATTATTAATGATGTTAGGAACTCTAAGAATTAATTTTATAGGAGTTTGTGCCACCTCGGCACTCCTCCGGACTTTTCGTGCTTTAAGGGGCGTGTGTGGGCACTCCCGAGCATTTTACGTTTTTGACTGAATATAGCCTAGGGAATATGTTTATATATTCATATAATGAGTGTATGACCATTTGGTTTGAGATTTAGAAGGTCATACAAGGTCATGCTTGATCACATGTTTCTAAGGCGTTTTAGCGTTTATGGTGAAACGACTATTTTTACGTAACGTTCTCATGCATGGGCTTGCATGCGTACGTGAAATGATTTATATTTAGATTATTTTCCATTAAATAATGGTTTAGAATGTTAATTAGATTTGGGGTATTTCAGCCTGACAGACTTATTTATGTGTTAGTTGGGTAAGTAGTAATGTATCAGTACGGTATCCCATGTATGTAGACAAGTAGTATTAGGAACACGAGAAGTAGTCAACTCCGTACTAAGGACAGTGATGCAGATTACCTCGAAGATGGACGAGAAGAGCCGCAGTTAAACCAACGGGCTAGAGAAATCAAGAACCTTCGACACAGAGCAGTAAACAGTATATAGTGAAGACAAGGGAACCTTTCAAGGACGTGAAACCGAAGGAAAGAAACTTGAAAACCCATTATGGACGAATAATATGTAGAATCCTCATAAGGATCGAGCAAGCTCTTGCAATCCGGAGGAAATCTACCAGATGATGTGGACATAAACGCTTGACTACGCAATGATGAGAGACAAAGCTAATATACTAGCAGATACCTTAAGCAAGGAACAATGGACTTGGAATGTACCACTCACATGATAGTTCGTTCATCTTCTCTGTTTGACTCATTAGATATTAGCTGCTGAGAGTTTACACCTCTGCACTCTGTAGGACTAAGTGTTTTGGTATTGCACTTGTACAGTTATTAATATAGTGGGAATATAGAAAGATGCAATGGATATCAACACGAGTGTGTATCAAAGAACTACAATAGTGTGTTACTCCGGAACAAAACCACCAGGAGACACGGATGACAAGCTTTATCTCTGTGGACATGTAGGCTGGTACGTCTTAGTATTAAAAAGACAAGTGCAAAGAGCACTAAGTACTAACAATAGCCAATGTTATATTACACCTCAAGCTGAATATCAGTGAGAGAAGACACCCGCATGTACGCTAGTGATCCAAACGAGTGGATACACAGCAATGAAAAGAGGTAAACTGAGCCTATGTTCATGGGTCTGCACCTCAGTACGGAGCGAGTGGGCCCATTAGAACGAACTCGGGAGAGAGCACAAATAGTTCAGTGCCTCACCCTTTATGTATTGTGGAGCCCGGAAGGGCTAGAGTTATACCCATCTCTCTGATATGAGGATAATCCACGAGTTGGAGAACTCTATGAGAGCCAAGTATCCAGCGCTCCTTGTTGAGCGACTGTGATATACTTGTGGGGTATGGGGGCGTAACCCTTTTTAAGGGGGGTAGAGCCTCTTGGCGGTGAACGTGTGTGCACTAAGTTTTGTTGTTTCGTATGCGGGGCATATAGTGAATTGGTGGTATGCGGGGCATACGAGGTTTGTTTGTTTGTATGTTTGTTTGTTTGTTTCGTATGCATGGCATATAGTGAATTGGTGGTATGCGAGGCATACGATGTTTTGTTGGTTATGTTTGGTACGCGGGGCGTACGTTGTTGGTTTGTTTGTGTGTGATGTGCACTTATATGTATGTATCTTATGAGATACTGTTTGAATAATGTATATACACCCATGTGTGTAGTACTTTTCTTATGTTACTTGTGATATATATATTTATATTTCTTTGTAGAATGATTACATATGGTATCGCCTTGATACGAAATGAATCATTAGATGTGGAATGTGGAAGGATGGTATGTTATGGACACCTCAGGGAGGTTGTCAGGGTTTATAGAATTGATAGGAAATAATGGTGCTGATGGATCACCTATATCCATATAGATTGAATTAACGCCACAAAGTGATGGCTATGTGCGATATAAGCACAATACAATGTGAGTAAATGATATTTCACATAGATATACATTATGGGAATAATGGGTAGTTATATATTTATATACATACCTATTTGGTGAAGCGACTTCGGGACAAAGTCTTTTTAAGGGGGGTAGATTGAAATACCCCAAACTAATTAAACATGGATTAAACATCTAATCACATTAATTAAGGCCTAAACACACCTTAAAGGTCAATTGAGAACAACGATGGTCAACACAAAGCCAGATATTGCACCCTTTGACTGTCTTGGATAAATATATACCCAAATGAACTTCTTAGGACCTAAAATTTTGTCCTAAGCATATTAACACATAACTAAACATACTAAAATCGTTGGACAACACTCCAACACAAAGAACAAGCATTTACATGCTTCAAGGTCAAGTAGGGCAAAAATGTGCTCTAAGAAACCTTAAAGGTCTTATGACCTCTGTTTGATATAAAATTTGATTCCTATGATCAATTATCATGTAAGGAACACAACAAAACTGTTCTCAAAGAAAACCAAGCTCAGAAACACCTTGTGACACAAAATGTAACACCCCTACTACACACATCACATTACTTGAAATCGCAGCGGAAAATAAACGACTAAACAGTAACTAAACGATTGGTGCTACAACGCCGTCAACCACCCACGTGGTTAACAAGGCTGAATAAATACAAGTGTACCGGTCTGATGATAGACTCCCGAGCATACAACTAATAACCATGTATATACATCAACAAAATACCGAGGTTTACATAAATCCTTCACTGTATACCGTCACTGTAAACCGTCATAATCAAGTATATAACACGCCACGGGAGCACAGGCGCATCCCGGGCAAACATCCAAAAGTACTCCAAAAGTAAACTACACCCTAGGATCTAGAGCCACTCTGCTTCTTCGATCCTCATCCTGCAGTATAAGAAATATGGATCCCCCAAGGGGGTCAGCAACCCTTGGCTGGCATGGTTAACGCGCAGCCCATCGACTACCGGAATGCGCGCAACTATTTGTCATGATGACATGGTATTTAATTTAAAACACACAATTCATACATACATAACATAACATGGGTATTGTACACATCATAACACACATCACACACATACAATTCCTTTTAGGAAGAGAACCAACACAGTTCGTCCCCACTGAGAGCCTAGAGAATGTTGCCACGCTCATACTTAGCTCGTTACATAACTCGTTACCGCCCCGTTAGATTGAACGGTTAACTTAACACAAGGTGCCTCGGATATAGTGATCCAAGCACACCGAAATAACACATAGTATGCCCCTGTGGCCCGACGTGAGTCAGTAAAATAGCCTTGGTTAAGCTAAAGGGAAGGTTAGAAACCAAATTGGAAACTTAACCATAACATACAGAGAGAATCGAACCGGTATGACATCGACTCCCATACTCACACGCGTGGCCGGAACAGACCGGACTCCTCACTTCCCCGTTAGCCCTTGTTAGTAGTTCATCATTGAACTCAACAAACAATCCACAATAATAGGTCAAGTCTTGTTAGACACACAAGGGAAGAGAGAGTCATACTTAACAACATAATAATATTTAACAACTGTAAACTCTTTACATGGTTTAATCTTACAAAGTCATAAACACACAGAAAAACAAACAACACACAAGCCGGTGTAAACCGGTAGGCAACAGACTGCAAGAAAACCATACCTTGGTCCTTGCCTCGACTGATTTCCACCTTGCGAGAATCCTAAACACATTAGTAATGTCGGTTAATTAACGCACTAGTCCATTATTAACATTATCTACTCAACATTACTAGTTTATTTTGACTTTACACTTGTTACAACTTTTCATCCTTTTAATTGCCTTTAAAACCCACCTAACATGTCTTACATAACCTTATAATAACATTACTAACCAACTACCATTTTTAGATAACAATTTCCATCTTAAAACAATAATTTTTGGTCCATATAGTGGCCTGTCCGAACTTGTGTCCGAGCTTCCAAGTTCGGACGCAAGCCGTGACTTTAGACAGAAAACAGACACACGTCCGAACTTATGTCCGGACTTCGGAAGTTCGGACGTGAGCCGAGAAAAATGTAGACAGAAATCCATGCGTCCAAACATGTGTCCGGACTTCCCAAGTTCGGACACAGTTCGAGGATAATCCTAAGGATGGGTGGGTATGTCCGAACATGTGTCCGGACTTCCCAAGTTCGGACACTGTTCGCGAGTGAGAATTTCTTTACCCAACAGGGCCTGTCCGAACTTCCACATCCGGACGGAAGTTCGGACAAGGCATTATTCTCCAATTTCTAAGCCTTTAAACACTTAACCAAATTTCTCCAAAGCCTCCAACACTTATAGCATCTTCTCCTTAAGTTCTTAAGTGGCATTCCTTGCCTATTCCAATCATTATTCCTAAATATTTCTTCCACACAACATTATTACTTTAACATTGTTTCTTACAACTAAAACTCCTTATGCATCCTTGAAATTCCTTTTTCTAAGCTTACACTTTCTCCTTATTTTACCAAAGTTTGCCTAAGCCTTCATCTAAGTCCAAAATGACTTTGGTACTTACTAAAACCTCAAGATCATGCCTAAGTCCTTATTACACTCTAGAACACTTCCTAGTTAATCAAAGTTCCTTTATAACATCTTGAGTCCTTTATGCATCTCCTAAATTTCGACATAGGTTCTCCTAGCATTTTGTTACACCTTAGCACAATATTATCATCATTAAACACCCTAGAACACCAAGACCACCTTCTTACACAACTTCACCAAATTCACACTACATCACAATATATGCATAATTTAATTGCATGGCACTTAGGCCCTTAAAATGCATGGCTCTTAGGCCCTTAAAGTGCTTAAATCATAAACACTGAATTTCCACAATATATATGCCTTTAACCTGCGATTACATACAACAAGACATATGTTATTTTACTAGTCTCCTTGAGAATTTACTAGGTCATTTACCATTTGCTCTTTAGGTAGTTTTAATAAGCATTTATAAGCTCATTTCTCCTAAGGCATTAAACAACATAAGGTTAATAATAGATTTACCTCTTTTCCAAACAATTTCTTTCTTGTTTCACTACAAGACCGGTAGGGTATTTGATTCCTTGTCAAGTTCTAAACAATATACAAACATTATAATGAGTATTCAAGCTATAAGCTTCATCTCATTGTAAACCCTAATTTTACATTGTTTCAAAAAAACATTAATGTAGTTGTTTTACCTTGATCTTTGAAGAGAGTTTGAATATATAACAAGAGAGGACTCCACCTAGTCCATGAAGAGTTGAAATGAAGCTAGAACAAAGTCACACAAAGAGCTATATCAATGTGTATTTTCGGTCAAGGTAAAAACATGGAGGAAACATGATTTTTCTTTGAGATTCCTTACCTAGAAGCAAAGGAGGTCAACAATATGTCAAAATATAAGCTCAAGCTCCTTCAATGGTGGAACACCTTGGCACCGAAATGGGGCTCTTGGAGTTTTGAGAAGATAGGAATGAAGAGCTTGATGAGAGGAAGAGATTGGTGGTCTTAGAATTTGATTTGGACAAGTGGCTTGATTTAGCAAGAGGTCAAAGATGGAGTTTCTATGGTGGTAGTGGTATTACCGAGATAGAACAGCAAGAAGGAAGGGAGAAGAAGATTGTGACCTGGGAATGAAGGAAGGAAAAGAGAGAATGAGATAGAATTTGCTTTTAAGAGATATTTATGCTTATAAAGTAAAAGTAAGTTTAATTAGTTTTCTTAACTTACTTATTATATCAACTAGAGAGTGGTGAGTCACCATACTTAAAAACCGGCCCCCTTTATTAGTATGAGGGTATTTTAGTCTTTGTTTGTCAATTTAATTACTTAATACAACATATGTTATAAACTAGCTTATAAAAATCACTATTCACCTAAACAAGGCACTTAGAAGTGAAATTTTTGATTTCCCATTAATATAGCCACCCAAATGTGATACTATATAGTACACATATATATTTAAGAGTAATGATGGACATTTAGCCATTCAAAACCCATTTACAAGACAATTTTTCAAAAATGTGCTTTAAGACTCCTTAAAGCACATTTTGTGTTTAAACTTGTTTTCAGGCTTGGTTTTCTTTGGTAATTGGTTTAATATGTTCATTAGTGTATAAATGAGGTCTTGGTAAGTTCATTAGGTCTTAACCAAGTTTATCCCAAGCTTAGAGCACATTTTGGCTCTTATTGCCTTTAAAGCACATTTTGTGTTTTCTTTAGTTTAAATTTGTTTACTAAGGTTTCTAAGACTCTTTTTAGTCTTATTACACCATGTTTAGGTGTTTAAACAACATAACTAGGTTTGGGGTATTTCAATCTACCCCCCTTAAAAGAACTTTGTCCCCAAAGTTCATACTTCCACATAACCTAAACATTAGAACATGAGAACACATACCAACAACACTTCTATATCACATTAACAACATCTTTACATCATATCAGACACAT
Organism: Limonium bicolor; assembly: GCA_023374045.1. Taxonomy (NCBI): domain Eukaryota; kingdom Viridiplantae; phylum Streptophyta; class Magnoliopsida; order Caryophyllales; family Plumbaginaceae; genus Limonium; species Limonium bicolor. The sequence continues at coordinate 427,621,232 of CM041777.1, read as the reverse complement.
GGTCCAAACAACAAAACATCACAACACCATTCAGACTCAGCGGTCTGTAACATTAACAACATGACAACACAACACAGACAATGTATTCAAATACATGTCATATACATAACCGAAACGGCTCTACCCCCCTTAAATAGGGGTATGCCCCGTACCCTATACATACAAACACTAAGAAGTAAACAACGACGGGTACTTCGCCTTCATCTTATCCTCCAGCTCCCAAGTGGCCTCCTCAACGTCCTGGTTAGACCAGAGAACCTTCACCAGTCTCACAGACTTATGGCGAGTGTCTCGAGTCTTAGTGTCCAGAATCCGTACCGGAGTCTCCACTGATCGCATGGTCGGCTCTAAAGTTAGCCTTTCAGGCTGAAGCACATGAGACGGATGAGACATATACTTCTTCAACTGGGACACATGAAATACATCATGTACCTTGCCCAGCTCGGCGGGTAAGTCAAGTCTATAAGCTACCGGGCCGATCCGCTCCGTCACAACATAAGGCCCCACATATTTTGGGCTCAACTTGCCTTTCTGGCCAAAACGAAACACTCCCTTCATGGGGGATACTCTCAAAAATACCTGATCGCCCACGGCGAACTCCAGGTCACGTCGGCGCACATCTGCGTATGACTTCTGTCTATCCTGAGCTGCTTTCATATTAGCCCTGATCTGGCGAACTTCTGCCTGAACTTGCTCAAGATACTCTGGTCCTATAATGACCGTCTCACTCGACTCATCCCAGCATAATGGCGAGCGGCATGGTCTACCGTACAATGCCTGGAAGGGAGACATCTTGATCGATGCATGATAACTATTGTTGTAACTGAACTCGATCAGATGTAACTTATCAATCCAGCTGGTCTGAAAGTCAAGTGCACATGCACGTAGCATATCCTCAAGTGTCTGAATAGTGCGCTCACTCTGACCATCGGTCTGTGGGTGAAACGCTGTACTCAATTTCAGTTCAGTACCCAACGCTTCTCGCGTAGACTTCCAATATCTGGATAGGAATCTGGTATCTCTGTCAGATACAATCGTCTTTGGTACACCATGATGTCTTACAATTTCTTTGTCGAAGAGCTCTGCAAGCTTAGCCACTTTCCAGGTGTCCTTCATCGGTATGAATCGAGCCACCTTGGTCAGTCGGTCTACCACAACCCAAATCATATTCAGACCTCCCCTTGTAGGCGGAAGCCCTACCACGAAGTCCATAGATATGTCATGGAACTTCCACTCCGGCACTGGCATTGGCTGCACCATACCACCAGGCCGTCGGTGCTCAAACTTGACCTTCTGACAAGTGAGACACCTCAACACATAGTCATTCACATCCTTTTTCATTCCAGCCCACCAGAAATATCTTTTCATACCTTTATACATCTATGAAGCTCCGGGGTGAATCGAAGTAGTAGAACAATGGGATTCACTCAATATGCGCTCCTTCAACTCAGCGTTACTCCTGGGTATACACAACCGGCCATTAAGCCTAATCAGGTCATCATCGTGGAGTCTGAAGTCGTACTTCTGACCCTCGAATGTGCCATCAATAAGCTTCTGCCTAATCTCCACCATATACTGATCCGTCATCTGAGCACTCCGCACCTCTTCAACCAAGCCGGTATGAGAGACTAGCGAATGGAGAGAGTGTGCTCGGCGACTCAATGCGTCAGCTACCACATTTGCCTTACCCTCCTTGTACTGTAAATTGATGTCATAATCATTCAGAAATTCAACCCACCTTCTTTGCCTCATGTTCAACTCCTTCTGAGTGAACAAGTACTTTAAACTCTTGTGGTCAGAATAAATCGTCACACTTACCCCATACAAGTGATGTCGCCATATCTTCAGTGCGAAGACAATGGCCCCCAATTCTAAGTCGTGGGTAGGGTAGTTCTCCTCATGCTTCTTCAGCTGTCGGGAGGCGTAAGCTACGACCTTCCCGTGCTGCATCAATACACAACCCATACCCCTGCCTGATGCGTCGCAATAGACCTCAAAACCATCTGGACCGTCTGGTAATGTCAGAATCGGTGCAGATGTCAGAGCATCCTTGAGACTCGCGAAAGAACTCTCACAGTCGACTGTCCACTCGAATGGTGCATCCTTTTCATCAAGGAAGTCATCGGCTTCGAGACACTGGAGAAGTTCTTCACAAATCTCCTATAGTAACCTGCCAGACCGAGGAAGCTCCTGATGTCGGTAACTGTCTTCGGCCTAGGCCAGGTGCGCACCATCTATCTTTGCCGGATCAACAGCGATCCCGGCCTCAGAAATCACATGTCCAAGGAAGATACTTGGTTCAACCAAAATTCACACTTAGAAAATTTAGCATACAGCTGATTCTTTCTCAATGTTTGCAATACATCTCTCAGGTGGCTTTCATGCTCACCTCTCGATTTCGAATACACAAGTATGTCATCGATGAAGACTACCACTGATTTGTCCAACTGATCTTGGAACAAACGGTTCATTAAGTCCATGAACTTTGCTGGTGCATTTGACAAGCCAAACGGCATAACTGTGAACTCATAATGCCCATACCTAGTTCTGAAAGCTGTCTTTTCGATATCACTGTCACGGATGGCAATCTGGTGGTATCCGGAACGTAGGTCTATCTTGGAGAATACTGATGCTCCCCTCAGCTGATCAAATAGATCGTCGATGCGTGGTAAGGGGTAACGGTTCTTCACCGTAACAGCATTCAGCTCCCGATAATCAATACACAGGCGGAGGCTACCGTCCTTCTTCTTCACGAAGAGGACCGGCGCTCCCCATGGTGAAACACGGGCGGATAAAGCCCTTGTCGAGTAGGTCTCTCAGCTGCTCCTTGAGCTCTGTCATCTCTGCTGGAGCCATACGATAAGGTGCTTTCGCAATGGGTCCGGTGCCCGGAACTAGATCAATCTCAAACTCAACCTCTCGTGCTGGCGGCATGCCCGGCAGTTCCTTAGGAAATACATCAGGAAACTCCGACACTACCGGCACATCTGGGCTAAACTCAGGGTCTCTCTCTATGTCCTGGACATAGCAGAGGTATACATCACTCCCTCGTCGTAACTCGTGATACATAGCCATGGCGGTGATGATCTGAGTCGAAGGCTCCCTGGGCCTCTGGCGGTAAGATATGGTAACCCCAGATGGACTCCGAAGAAGCAGTCGATGCTCGGCACACAGGATTCTGCCCTTGTACCGCTCCAACCAGTTCATCCCGACAATCACATCAAAGCCTAGTCCGTCGAACTCTATCAAGTCGATCGGAAACTCTTCACCCCTGATTCGAACAATAGCATCTCGGTAGTAGCGGGTACATCTGATCCGCTCTTTCGACGGGAGAGTGACCACGAAGTCTGGCATCTCTTCACCGTCTAACCCCAGCCTCTTCGCAAATGATAGCGAAATGAATGTGTGTGAGGCTCCAGAGTCGAACAAGATCGATGCATCCACGCCATTCACTGGAAAGGTACCGGTGAGGATTGTGCCGCTCTTGCCGGCTTCTGCCTTATTGCAGACACTCAGTATACCTCCCGTTCCGAGTGCACAGCCTAATTCATTGGCAAACTAATAAGTATTGGGTAACAACACGATTTATATGCTTCAAACAACTCCACTTTATTCATTAACACACTCTTTTTACAACATTCATTGGCTTATACTGTCGCCACGATTCACACTTACAACATCCTTAATACACACTGGTCTGTCACATAATTATACAAGGCTTAAAACTGTCTGAAGGTCAAATTTAAACGTCCGGGTTTCATGTGTGTGGCATTGATCACTGCTGACGGTGCGGTATTCAGTTTGATCTTTCTGATGCCATGGTATAGCATCCTTGATTGCCCACCCATGATTAATACATCTCCTGATTTCAACAGTAACTTCTTTGCGAGGTCAGCACGCTTCTGCTCGCCATATACAAACACTGCGGTATCACCAATGGACCAAGACACCACGGGTACTCCCTTACTTAGAGACTCGGGTGACTCGTCCTTGTCTTGGTGTATACCTAACCGTCCACCTTTCTGGTAGAAGTTCACAACATAGATCTGCTTTCACACTTGGAATTGAATCCGTTTCAACTTGTTGAGCAATTCCCACGGCGTGGTTAACGACCGCAGGAACCTCTGGTATACTTGGTACGTTGCTCCATCTTCAGCTCGCACTTCTTGATATGACTTGGTGTAAGGGTTCCAGTCCTTACCCATGCACATCATCTTCAATTGCATCCTTGCTCCGTTCGGGTATTCGGGTGTGTAGAACCCTCCTGGTTTTGCTCCAAGTTCGTCGCATCGTCTGATGATATGGATTTGTGCTTCCGGTGTCAGGTATCCATTTAAAGTATCATACCTGGCTGGAACCTGACATTGCTCCAATGGAAAGTCGGTGATGTTGATGGTGGTTTCTTCAGGGTTTGGTGTGGGTGGGATTGGATAACATATATTGAAAGTTCCTTTAAGTTTAGAGTACTCTAATTAGGTAAATCTCACACTATACTTTATTTATTTACTCACATGGTTGTTTATTTAAACTCACTCACACACATGCATGTAATGCGGTATGCAGACACTTATTACATTCAACAGTTTAGGCGGTACCTGGTCTAGAAGAGGGCCCTGGCGCCTCAGACCGGTCCACCACATTCAGGGTGGCCTTGTTGGACCCCGACCCCTTCCCCTTCTGGGACTCCGTGTACCTCTGATCTGGGGGTGGCTGGTTTGCCGTCTTCTGGCCATCGGTGGTCGTAGTGGCCTTACCCTTCCATTGCCCCTTGGGCCTGTAGTTCCTACTGTTTGGGTTCTGCCAGCATTCATGATCGCGGTGACCCATCTTCTTACAGTATCGGCACTGAACATCGTTACCCTTGCAGTCCTTGCCGGGGTGGTCTCCGTTGCACCACTTGCAGTAATAGTGGCGCTCCGGTCCAGAGCCCGTGCTAGCTGCTATCACAATACACAATCAATACTTGTTCCACAACTTATCAACATATACTCTAACTTATCACACAGGATTAGACAATTACCCTTAGGTGGGTAAGAACGTAGGGGCTTGGCCGCATACGCATAGGTGAGCTGTAGAGGCTCCTCAGCAGTGGTGGTCTGGGTCTGGCCCTTGCCACCCTGTTGCTGTCCTTTCTGGGACTGGGGGTATGATTTCTTTTTTCTTCCCTCCCCACTGCCCTTGCGTGCCTTGGCCCTCGTTCTGAGCCTTGCGCTTGAGCGCACTCTCCTCGTCCCTCAGACGGACGGTGATCTCCACGATAGCAGCGGCATGATAGCACTCCTATATTTAGGGTGTCAGTTATGCCCCGCCAAATAAATTCACAACACATTAACACATCGTACACACTTATTCACATTACACTGTAGTTCCTTTACCTGCAAAGTGGTATATCCAGTAGGCCCCATGCCGTAGCGTAGGCGATAGTTCAGTCCGTTGTAGAAACGGTTCACAAGAATCCGGTCTGAGTAACCCAGATCCGGTAGCAGGTGGATAAGTCCGATGAAGGCTGAGTAGTACTCATCTACCGTCATCTTATCCCCTTGCCTCAGATTGTCCAACTCCAGGCGCTTGGCCTCTTGCACATGTATAGGGTAGTATTTGGCTCGCAGCAGAGCCGTGTACTCCCTCCACTGAAAGGTCGGGTCAGCAACTCTGCCCTCTCGCACAAGCTTCCACCAGTTTTGTGCCGAGCCCTTCAAGTAGTAAGCAGCAAGTCGTACCTTGACCTGCTCAGGTGGTGCTAGGGTTTCGAAGGCGGTCTCCATTTCGGAGATGTATGCCTCGAGCTTACGGGGATCGGTCTCCCCACTGAATGAGGGCGGCCTCAGATCAGCCAACGCCTTGACCCAATTGGTCTCTCGTGGCGGTGGTGGTGGTGGCTGAACTCCGGGCTGTTGCCCTTGCTGTATAGCAGCAACCAATCGGGTACCAACTGGGCTAGCGGCTGCAACTGCCTCAGCCATGGTCTGTGCCGTAGTATCATCGCCCTGGTCACCCATACCTCCAGTACCGCGCCCGCGGCCTCTACCTCGTGGTCTACCTGCCATCTGAATTCATATGAACATCTCATTAGCATTATGCTTGCACACTTATCGGTCCAACGATTGTAACGCTTCCCGATAATAAGGTATCTCCACACTTAGTTAGTGGTCAACCTTTCCAAATCTGTTCACTTAGGTATCTGTAGTTAGGTTTCCTAACTCGGTATATCCCTAAGCTCGGTATTCTAGTCATCAGAGCGATACTTCGCTCTGATACCACTTTTTGTAACACCCCTACTACGCAACACATTACTTGAAATCGCAGCGGAAATAAACGACTAAACAGTAACTAAACGATTGGTGCTACAACGCCGTCAACCACCCACGTGGTTAACAAGGCTGAATAAATACAAGTGTACCGGTCTGATGATCAGACTCCCGAGCATAGAACTAATAACCATATATATACATCAACAAAATACCGAGTGTTTACATAAATCCTTCACTGTATACCGTCACTGTAAACCGTCATAATCAAGTATATAACACGCCACGGGAGCACAGGCGCATCCCGGGCAAACATCCAAAAGTACTCCAAAAGTAAACTACACCCTAGGATCTAGAGCCACTCCGCTTCTTCGATCCTCATCCTGCAGTAAAGAAATATGGATCCCCCGAGGGGGTCAGCAACCCTTGGCTGGCATGGTTAACGCGCAGCCCATCGACTACCGGAATGCGCGCAACTATTTGTCATGATGACATGGTATTTATTTTAAAACACACAATTCATACATACATAACATAACATGGGTATTGTACACATCATAACACACATCACACACATACAATTCCTTTTAGGAAGAGAACCAACATAGTTAGTCCCCACTGAGAGCCTAGAGAATGTTGCCACGCTCATACTTTGAAATACCCCAAACTTAGATATGGTGTTTAAATGATAAACTAAGATATAAGGAGGCTAAATAATGCCTTAGAAACATTAAGAAACATTTCTAATCAAAGAAAATACAAGGAAACACCAAAAAGAGCAGTTTAAGCAAAAACGTGCTCTAAGCTTGGAGAGACATGGGAGAGTACCCAAATATTGTTCTAAGACCTTAGTAATATCCTAATGGTCATTTTAAGTCAATTACCAAAGAAAACCAAGCTTGAAAACTAGTTAAAACACAAAATGTGCTTTAAGGAGTCTTAAAGCACGTTTTTGAAAAAATTGTCTTGTAAATGAGTTTTGAATGGCTAAATGTCCATCATTACTCTTTAATTAGTATGTGTACTATATAGTATCACATTTGGAGGTCTATATCAATGGGAAATCAAAAATTTCACAACAATGTGCCTTGTTTTGATGAATAGTGAATTAATTAAGCTAGTTTATAACATAAGTTTATATAAGTGAGACATTTGGTCAACAAAGGACTAACTACCCTCATTCACTAAAGGGGGCCGGTTTTTTTAAGTGTGACTCACCACACTTATCTAGCTAAGTAAAGAGAAAGCAAAATAAGTAAGTTATAAAGTAAAAGTACTATTCACCTTTAAGATAAATATCACACATTTACTTACCTCTCTCCTCACTTCTTCATTCTCCCTTGTTCACACGGTTTCCTGCTCTCTTTCTCTTCTCCATTAACGTGAAGCTCCTCTCCATGCTAGCTCCACCTTCTCTTGCACACATCTTGCTCATTTAGCTCCAAATCCAAAACAAAATACATATTCTTCTTAGTTAGCTCAAGCTCCTCCTTCTATCTTTTCAAAACTTCAAGAGCTCATTTTGGTGCAAGTCAAACCACCATTAGAGGAGGAAATTCAAGTTTGGAGACTCCATTGGCATCTCCATTCTCTTAAGGTAAAGAAAGTGTAAGAAAATCTAGGTTTCCACCATTTCTTCACATAACCGAAAATATATACTCATGGGACTCCATGTTTATGCCTTGTCTAGCTTGTTTCTACTCTTCAAAGGAGAGAGGAGGTCCTTCTGCTTCACATCCAAGTTGTCTTGAGAAACCAAGGTAAACAATCACATTAATACCTTAAAACATATTTTTAAACCTAGGGTTTGTTCCTTAGGGTTAATGTGTTATCTTGTACTCATTGGAGTCATTGGATATTGGTTAGAACATTGGCAAGGAGAATCACATTGGGACCGAGATTGAACAAAGAAAACCTAAGGAGAAAAGCTTTAAGCTTGTGAGAAAACAAGGTAAATTACTACCTTAAGGTGTCTTGTTGTTTAAGGGAATGAGATGTGGGTATATGATGAGTTTAGTGTAGAGTTTATATTGGGAAGGTGCTATAAAACCTAGGAGAAACAATGACTATTCTTGTGAACTTGTGACTAAGGAGCAAATGAGAAAAGAGATAGTTTAAGAATATAAAGGTGAAGTACAAGAAGTATTTTATTTCAATGGGAGCCTTGTTGAGTGTATTCGCAGGTTGGAGGCATATATATGTGGAAATTCAGTGGTTAAGATTACTGTCATTTAAGGGCCTAAGAGCCAAGTATTTTAAGTTTAAGCACTATATGATGATGTGGTGTGGTTTTGGTGTGATTGGGTGTTAAGCTATCGTGATGAGAATTTGTGTGGTATTGGTTGGTTGGTGGAGAAACACCATGTGTTAGGAGGTACTATATACTAGAGAACCCATGGCAAAATTTAAAGGAGAGTTTATGTGTTTGAGATATCCTAAGGGAATTTAATGACTAAGGAAGTACTAGGAATGTTCTATAGGTTGTCTTGATGAAAAAGGGTGAAGTTAAAGTGTTTTAATGATTTATAATGACTTAGGTATCACCATGGAAGATTTAGGAATCAAGAGAATGTATTTGAGTATTTAGGACTTAGGCAAATGTTGGTGCACAGCTAGGAAGGAAATAATGTGGTGAGGATGGAAGTTTAAACTTGTTAAGGAACTTTAAGTAAATGCTTAAAAGAGTTTTAGATAGTGAGAGATGCTTGGGGAGGATGTTATAGTGGTGAAGAAAAACATTTGGCTAGTGGTTACATAGGTATGAACCACCACCTAGAAACCTAGAGGAAAGCATTACAAGTGTTAGCATTATTACAAGGAAAATGCATAATGACTAAGGTGGATTTTGGTGGATGATTTAAGGTATTTTAAGGAGGGCTTAAGGTGTATTTGAGGTTCCCAAATGAGGTTATAACATATTAGAATATATGAGGAGAAGTTTGGAGTTGAAAGAGAATTTAAAAACAAGTTTCTAGAGCCGACCGGCCTTAGGACCGGACTTGCAAGGTCGGTCGGGCTCTGTTACACTACCGGAAAATGTTTCTGGAATCGACCGGACTTGGGGACCGGACTTACAAGTCCGGTCGGGCTTGTGTTTTGGGAGGGAAAATGTTTCTGGAATGGACCGGACATGGGACCGGACTTGTCAAGTCCGGTCGGCATGAATTTTGTACGGTTATAAGTCTCTGGAATCGACCGGACATAGGACCGGACATGTAAGTCCGGTCGGAGTGAATTTTCCAACGGTAAAAGGGTACTGGAATGGACCGGACTTGGCAAGTCCGGTCGGTAAGTCCGGTCGAGCCTAAAAACAAAAAAAAAAAGAAATTCCAAATTCTAAGAATGGTAATGGGTAATGAGGTATGCCCTTGGTAGGGTAGTAATGATTGGGACCCTAAGAACTTAAGGAATTAAGTTAAGATTAAGTATAAGTTTTAATGTTTAAAGTTAAGTTTGTAAGACTAAGTGATAAAGACTTGAGAGGTTATTGAGTGGAAGTCCTGTTATACCCAAAATTTCAACCCCCCCGGAAGAGAGTCTCTACTAATAGGCTAGTTTGGTCAAGTAGCGAGGGTTCCCAGTTCGATCAGAACATTTCAGAGTACCAGGGGCAGCTTAGTCATCTCCAGGGGCACTTTCGTAATTTTTCAAGGCTCCTAAGCCCCCTATAGGCTTTCTCTATCCTCCAAATAAGGGTCAAATTAGTTCAAAATTCTTTGAAATTTTAACCCATGATAGAGGATGACATTTTGGGCATAATGGCGTTGGAATTTCGATTTTTCGAGTTTCCAATAATTTTCTAGCAATTTCTGACTGAAACTGACGAGAAATTGAATTTAAAAATATTCCAATATCCAAAAAATTCGATTCCACTTTAGAAAATTCAGAAATATCATCCTTTACCCACGTGTAAAATTTCATAATCAAATTCCTTTTGGAAGCCCTTGAGCTAAAACGTCGGTAAATCTCGGTTTTTACCGGATTTTTCTATCTTTAAGGAAGCCTATATAAGGAGCCTTATCCCATGATCAAGGAATAACCTCAAGAACCCTAGACTCTCAAGGAAGGCAGCCGTCTCTCTTTCTCCACGTTTTGAACCCCAGAGCCACGATCAAACACCGAAATCTCACCAAAATCAACACCAAAACACATTTTTCAACTCCCACAACATCATCCATCATCAAACCCCCACCAAAACAGCACCAAAACGTGAAGAACATCAAGAACAACAAGGAGTCAGAAGCTGGGTTCGAAGTTCTTCTGGATCCGCCATCAATGGAGCACTCGACGAATCCCGGTGTGAAGAAACGTTGTGAATCCGAAGGTGAAAAGGTAGAAAACTCAGCTTCCCTAATTCTCCACGGTATTATCTGTCTTGCCTCGAAATTTGAGCTCAAACTAACCTTCGTAGGCTTCTGTATTGCTGTTTGTTTAAGCCTCTGTCAGATAACTTGTTTGCTAAGTTTCGTGCTTAATTCGAATTCAAATTGAAAACTTTCAATCACTAACGTCTTGTACATCTTTCAGGCTACACACCCATAAAATTTGAGCTCAAAACACCCTCGGGAACCTTCTGAAAACCCCTGTCCGTTGGTGGTCCGTGACCTCGGACCTATGGTCCGGGACCTCGGACGCGTTGTCCGAGACCACGGACACCCACGGACGGCGGCGGGATTTGGAAAATTCAAAATTTAGGTTTTTCTAATGATGTCCGGGCCCACGGACAGCCTGTCCGTGGCCCCGGACTTTGCAAATTTTTGTTTTCCTTTAATTTCGACTTTTCTGTATATTTAGGTTAACTGGGGTCCGTGGTCTCGGACATTAGGTCCGTGGCTACGGACGGAAACAAAATTTGACCTAATTCTGCCTCCGAAACCCTAGTTTAGGTAGCTTTCAATTTCACTTTAATTTTCTGTCAAAAAATGCTAAAAAACACAAAAAAACAGAAGCGCGCACTTAGGTTAAAAACGACCTCGTAATAAGCCGTAATTAATCTAAGTAGAGGAAAAACGACCTAGGAAGGGTAATGAAAGTAATTGAACCCTAATTAAGTCGAATATCAAGCCCCCGAACCCGAACTCTCCTTTCCTAATTTAATCTAGGTCAAAATTAGGTGGCGACTCATAATAGGTTCCAGTGAGCTAGCTTAGGTTTTAATAATTATTGTTGTATGACATAGTTATTAATCTTAGGTTATAAGTGGACCTAAAAACCCGATTAGATCCTAATCAATTTAATCAACATAGGATAGGGTTTAAAATCGAGGCTCACAGACTGGCGACTCTGCTGGGGACAACTTCTTAATTTTAACTTGTTTAATTTTAAGAAAGAGGGCTTAACTCGAAAATTGTTTATTTATGGCTTTAATACTTTGTTCATTTACTTCTGTGCGCACTTTAATTTCGGCACCTTTGCATCATGTGAGAGCGAGGGTCCACACAAACCAGTTTCCCCGGGACCCATCTAGGGTCCCCTGTCAGGGACTCACACCTTTTAGGTGATGCGAATAAGGGGAAAAGAGGAGGATGTCGTCTAACCACATCCCCTTAATACCTGGGCCTTAGCCCCAAGCGTTTTCCTGGCAGTGTCCTTACCTAGCCCATTGTTTGGTCAGTCAAAGACCCGACCATAGACGCACTCCTTTAGGTGATGTGAAAAAAGTGGGGAAACCCAAAGAGAATAGCGTGCAAGCCTTATTCCTTTGTGGTGACCTGGGCCCAAGCCCCAAGCACCTCTCCGGATCGATCCATACCCAAATTGATTTAACCGTCAAGTGAGGACATGTTTAATTTGTGTGGGCCTTGTTTGCTTGTATGATCAGCCCATTACCTAGCCTAGAGATTGATAGGAACTTCTCCTACATTAACCTAGCCCAACCGAATTGGCGGCTCTACTTGTTTGCGGCCCAGAGGCCCTGTTTGGTTTAACATGTGAGTCGTTCGGGCTTCGGCCCAAAAGCTTAGACTTAGGTGATTTCTCTTCTGGCCCAATTTGAATTATCCAATTAGTTCTAGGCCCAAAAAAAAGGAAATCCACCTGGACTTGAAATAACCCACAAGTTCTGAAAAATATCTTTTTCTGCTTAACAACCATCTTCTCTGGCCCAAGGAAAGTTAGGCCCATTTGTGGTTTAGGGACCATTCCAGCCCATGTGCTTTACTCCAGGCCCAAACACATTCCGGCCCAAGGGCTCATTCTAGACTAGGTAAACTTCTTATTTGGGCCCTAGCCCCAAACCCTAGATCTAGGTTCACCTCTCAAGCCCAATCAAAGCCATCTGTCTAGATTTCAGCCCAAGTTCCAGTTCATAAGATACACCAGCCCAAACACCTCATTCTCTGGGTATCCTGGCCCACTTGCTTTCAGCCTAAGTCTGTTTCGATCTATCTTGTGAAGCATCATGATTCAGCCCACTTCCTTTTGTTAGCTAACAATGGACACCTTGGACATAGGTAGACTCAAGTCCTAAGTACAGTCCAATCGACATGGAAGCCCAGCTTGCAATTTTGGAACAAAGGCACATGGCCACCATTGAAGCCATGGAGCAGAGGCATAGTGCTGCCATGGACGCCGTGGAATCTAACTACGTTGCTGTTATCAAAGAGTTGAAAGAAAAGGCTCTTTCCCTCGAGTCCGAACTTCAAGCTCGGGATGAGTTAGTGGACAGGCTTCTCAACACCCTTTATGACTGCATTGAAGTTGGCTCTGTTAGGGTCCGAGGATCAAAGGGGAATGTCAAAGAAATTGCTACGGAACTCAGGAAAGTGATTAGGCAACCGGGAGCAGCAACTTGCATCCAAAGCTGCACTCGCAAGAGAACCAGGCGACATGAGGAAGTCAGTGATCAACAGTCAAGAGGACCTGGTTGGAGCATTGGGACAGTAGAACCACCCGACGGAATTCTCGACAGAGAGAGTTTACAGACATCGGTCGAACACCAAGACAAGCACTTGAAGAGCTTCGAGGAAGATATCCGATGCAACCGCTCACCCTAAGGCCAGGAACTACTCATTTGGGGAAGGATCTTAATCAATTTTGTCACTTCCACCAGCTGCCCGGTCACGACACTGACCACTGCAGGGCCCTAAACACAGAATCCAGGATCTAATTGACCAAGGGCTCCAATTCTAAGAACATGGTGGAGAGCGCAGAGCACGCGTGCCCAAGCATCATCAAAAATGTTGCATTTCTTTTCTTGATTAGTTGTCTTTCAACTTTTGTAGTAGTTAGTTCCCTTGACCATTTTCGGTAGTTTTCCTGAGTTTGTAATTTCCAACATTATTCTTCTTGTTGAATAAAACATAGTTCCATTTTCATAATCTTTGTGCAAAGCATTATTCATTAATTCGAAAAACTAAAAAAAGAGCACTCACGTTTTTCAAGGATCACGAAGTAATCATTTTCTGACTATGCAATGGAATACAAAGACTTACATTTTGTTTCTGAAAATCTGAACATGCCTAACCAAACACTGCAACTCACAACCCACAAAGAGGTTCAAGGTCCACATCTATTGAATTGTTGTCGCAAACCCCAAAATCAATACTAGGGGCAATCTAAGTTTAAGTTCGTCATCTTTTATCTTTTGTTTAAATGTGCGAACGAGTTTCGGAGTGAAAATCTCGCGAGAATGTCTTGAGTGGAAAAACCATGAGCGAACGAGCGTGTCACTTTTACGCGACTCCGGTGAGACCACATTCAAATGTGAGGTAAACGGCGTAACTCCGACCGAAGGAGATAATTTGTAGATTTACACTTAGACCTGCGAAAAGTAACAAAGAAAGGATACACAACTATTAGGGATGACGAAGCACCTAGGTACAGCACCACACATCCAAAAGCTTGTGAACCCTGACATCACACCCTAGGCACCCCCGCTGAGCTTTTGATATATGACCTCTTTTACAACACTATAAACTCCACAGAATAAGCCAGCCAATGGTGAATACCCGACCCGGTGACCAAAGGATGCAAGGAGCCCGACTTCCGAACAGCAACTTCACAAGTCCAAAGAAGCAGAACTGCTACCAGCATGACGGAGTGATCCGCAAATGGCCCCAAAGTGGCACAGGATCCAAATGCGCTAACATCAAAAACAGCTCTCAAAGTTCAAAACCGGGAAACACAAGAACCCCGGAGGAAAAGAGATTCAAAGAAAGGCAAACCTGGAAAGCCTCGAAGTAATCCAAAATCAGTAAAAGAGAGAAGGCGCAAGGAACAACCCAAAAGTTCTAAGTTCCAAGCTCATAAGCGAAGTCATCACGAAGTAGCCAAACGACTTCAAGGCAAAGAAGACAAGTCCGAGAGAAGGTGGAAGTTGCAGCTTTGGTCACCCTTATAGCTCCACATACCTGAAATATCCCTCCATGGTCCCGTTGTCTTTCATCACACCCCATGGCCATGTTATAAGCTTTAAAGACTTCCGACTTGATAGTTGTGTATCTAATCACGTGAAAGTAACAGATCGAATGCGTAAATTCATCAAATATCGAATTCAATGGTCTAGAAGTTGTGACCGTAGGGGAGGAACGAGTGCAAACACCAAACACGCCGAGTGTAGGTTAGGAAACACCACGTGAAAACATAAGCCTTGACCCTGTGAGGACGAGACTCGTTCGCACGTTTAATAAAAGAAAATACTGGGGGCAATCGATCGTTCCGATCGATTGCCATGAACTCTAGCTCAGATTGTCTTAAGGGAAAATACTGGGGGCAATTGTTGGTTCCAACAATTGCTATGACAACACCAATTGGAACCCAAAGCCCTTACCTCCACACCACACTACACAGGCCCACAAAAGCCTTTACCTGCACATCAAACACCACAAGCCCACAAAAGCCTTTACCTGCACATCAAACACCACAAGCCCACATAAGCCTTTACTTTCACACCATACACCACACAAGCCCAAACCACTACACAGGCCCACATAAGCCCTTACCTTTACATCATACACTATACCCCACCGATGACATGTTCATCTCCTAGGAGATAAATTACAAGTCCGAAATCTATGGTCAGGAAATGATAATTTCACCTTCCTTTTCAGTAAACAGAATTTTCTTCAAACACTGCCACGTTTGGCACCTTTTCCAACAAATTCCTGTTTTGGACGAGTATCTTTCATATATTTTGATTGTGTACATCTTATCATCATTGCCATGTTTGGCACTCCAGTGATCAGTTTTTACCATTTGCACGAGACCATTATCCTCCTAACTTATTTTGAGTTCGAGACCCAAAATCGGTGCAAGGCCCCGCAGATTCCTCTTCCAGTGCGAGACCCAGCATCTTCATTCAGTACGAGACCAAGAATCAGTGTGAGATCCAGCTTTTCCTTCATCCATTTAGTACGAGACTTCAGTGCGAGACCCGTCATCTTCTTCAGTGCGAGACCGAGCGTCATCATCCAGTGCGAGACCAGTACGAGACCTATTATCATCTTCCGTGCGAGACCCATCATCTTCTTCAGTGCGAGACCGAGCGTCATCATCCAGTGCGAGACCGGTACGAGACCTAGTATCATCTTCAGTGCGAGGTAGAGCGTGATCTAAGTTGGCGGGGCAGAGGCAATAAGTCCCCATCTTCATGTCAACTTCTTGGGAGAAACAACTAGTGGGCAGTGGCAATAAGTCCCCTTGGTAATCTAGAAGTTATCCCAGCACCCCAGTTGGTGGGCAGAGGCAATAAGTCCCCATAGTATACCAACCAAGAGCATTGGAACGGGTTTCGGTCCCCAGAAGCATCCGAGCATCATCAGCATCAGCAGCATCATCAGCATCAGCAGCATCGTCAGCATCATCAGCATCATCAGCATCGTCAGCATCATCAGCATCACTAGCATTTCAGCATTCTCGCATTTGCATACCACCCAATTTTCACTCGTTAGGTAGTCAACGCCTTAGAATCGCTTGACATCCCTTCCACTTTACTCATAGGTAGTCAGCGCCTTAGAACAGCTCGACACAACTTGTCGGACTACAATTGCATGTGGGGTCTTTTAAGATCCAAAATTTTGGGGGTATCACTCAAGCATCAACTAGCCTTCTCATTTCCATTACATAGTCTAGTTGACGGGGGGGCAATCTGTTATACCCAAAATTTCAACCCCCCGGAAGAGAGTCTCTACTAATAGGCTAGTTTGGTCAAGTAGCGAGGGTTCCCAGTTCGATCAGAACATTTCAGAGTACCAGGGGCAGCTTAGTCATCTCCAGGGGCACTTTCGTAATTTTTCAAGGCTCCTAAGCCCCCTATAGGCTTTCTCTCTCCTCCAAATAAGGGTCAAATTAGTTCAAAATTCTTTGAAATTTTAACCCATGATAGAGGATGACATTTTGGGCATAATGGCGTTGGAATTTCGATTTTTCGAGTTTCCAATAATTTTCTAGCAATTTCTGACTGAAACTGACGAGAAATTGAATTTAAAAATATTCCAATATCCAAAAAATTCGATTCCACTTTAGAAAATTCAGAAATATCATCCTTTACCCACGTGTAAAATTTCATAATCAAATTCCTTTTGGAAGCCCTTGAGCTAAAACGACGGTAAATCTCGGTTTTTACCGGATTTTTCTATCTTTAAGGAAGCCTATATAAGGAGCCTTATCCCATGATCAAGGAATAACCTCAAGAACCCTAGACTCTCAAGGAAGGCAGCCGTCTCTCTTTCTCCACGTTTTGAACCCCAGAGCCACGATCAAACACCGAAATCTCACCAAAATCAACACCAAAACACATTTTTCAACTCCCACAACATCATCCATCATCAAACCCCCACCAAAACAGCACCAAAACGTGAAGAACATCAAGAACAACAAGGAGTCAGAAGCTGGGTTCGAAGTTCTTCTGGATCCGCCATCAACGGAGCACTCGACGAATCCCGGTGTGAAGAAACGTTGTGAATCCGAAGGTGAAACAGGTAGAAACTCAGCTTCCCTAATTCTCCACGGTATTATCTGTCTTGCCTCGAAATTTGAGCTCAAACTAACCTTCGTAGGCTTCTGTATTGCTGTTTGTTTAAGCCTCTGTCAGATAACTTGTTTGCTAAGTTTCGTGCTTAATTCGAATTCAAATTGAAAACTTTCAATCACTAACGTCTTGTACATCTTTCAGGCTACACACCCATAAAATTTGAGCTCAAAACACCCTCGGGAACCTTCTGAAAACCCCTGTCCGTGGGTGGTCCGTGACCTCGGACCTATGGTCCGGGACCTCGGACGCGTTGTCCGAGACCACGGACACCCACGGACGGCGGCGGGATTTTGAAAATTCAAAATTTAGGTTTTTCTAATGATGTCCGGGCCCACGGACAGCCTGTCCGTGGCCCCGGACTTTGCAAATTTTTTTTTTCCTTTAATTTCGACTTTTCTGTATATTTAGGTTAACTGGGGTCCGTGGTCTCGGACATTAGGTCCGTGGCTACGGACGGAAACAAAATTTGACCTAATTCTGCCTCCGAAACCCTAGTTTAGGTAGCTTTCAATTTCACTTTAATTTTCTGTCAAAAAATGCTAAAAAACACAAAAAAACAGAAGCGCGCACTTAGGTTAAAAACGACCTCGTAATAAGCCGTAATTAAACTAAGTAGAGGAAAAACGACCTAGGAAGGGTAAGAAAGTAATTGAACCCTAATTAAGTCGAATATCAAGCCCCCGAACCCGAACTCTCCTTTCCTAATTTAATCTAGGTCAAAATTAGGTGGCGACTCATAATAGGTTCCAGTGAGCTAGCTTAGGTTTTAATAATTATTGTTGTATGACATAGTTATTAATCTTAGGTTATAAGTGGACCTAAAAACCCGATTAGATCCTAATCAATTTAATCAACATAGGATAGGGTTTAAAATCGAGGCTCACAAGTCCTTAGGGACTAAGTGAGTTAAGTAAGGTGCAAATAACTAATAACCTAAAAATAAATGAATGTTTTAGGTTTGTGAGTTGGGACCCCGAAGAAGATTAGTCAAACAACGATCGACGGTGAACGGTACAATCCTTCTTGTGACCTGCTTGCTAACGAGGTGTCCCTCGGCTTGTGTGCTATCTGTTTATTTGCTATGACTAAAACAAGATAAAGCATGCAACCGGTTATATTGTTCTCGTTGTGATTGTGTTATATTTACACTAACCCGCGAGACTTGAGATTGTTACTAACCAAGTTCAGTACTTACTGAGTTAAGAATAAGAATTAGGTTTGATGGTTGTTGGTTAATGCCCGTTAAGGCTTAGCTAGCACATGGTGTTTAAGATGTCTACTAACTGGAACTTGAGTGAGGAAACCCGGGACCGATCTCCGGTCATGCATGCTAAGGAAAAAGGGGGACGGTATCTGAATCAGATCCGCCCTCCACTTAAGGACTTGTCTTCGGACTTGTAGCCTAGGGCCGGTTGCCGGCTCAGCTACACTGGACTCCCGTCCAGAGTAGGTGGCATTAAGATGGTGCGGTGGGATCACCTAAATCCCAGGTTCGAATTAAGCTACAACCAATCCCTTCCAGGAAAGGTTTGTATACTGAGATTAAGATTGAGATTAAGATTAAGGTAAGGTAAGGAACTGAGATTAAGGAAATGAGGACTAAGGAGGGGGTTACTAACCCACTTGTTAAGGGAACGCTTGAGTCGTTCATTGTTTGTGAACTATGTGTTCATCTGTGGTTATTGTTATTGCACTTCATATTATGCTTGTGTATGTAATCAATTTCCATGCTATCGACAATTAGTCGTCGTAGCCCCGTTAGCTTGGGGGCCATGAGAGGGTGTACCAGCATTCGTGCTGACCCCCTCGGGGGCTATTTTTACACTTGCAGGTAAGAGGCCCATGAGGACGCACTACGAGAGTAGGAGCGGTTAGACTTAGGTCGGGTTGTTTATTTTGAGATCGGGTTGCGCCTGTGCACCCGACTGTTTATATTTAACTGATGTAAGTTTGGGATTATGTTTGAGATACTAGTACTCGGTTGGTTGTGGTATAATGAATGTTGATGTTTAAGCTGGATAAGTATTTTTGGATAAGTATTGTAAGTATTTAAGCCGGTATATTCTAACGATCAGACCGTGGCAAGGTCCAAGTGTTGTTTATTTCCGCTGCGACGTATTCGATTAAGTGTTCAGATTGCGATAACCACGATAGGCTTTGGATGGGGTGTTACAAAAAGTGGTATCAGAGCGTAGTTACGCTCTGATCAAGAAATACCGGATATAAGTAACCACCGAGCTAGGATATAAGCTAAGGAGTAAGTATTGGGTTAAGGGTGTGAGAAGTTAGAGTGAGTAGAGTCAGATAACCACTAATTAGTGTGGATTGTCTTACCGTCTACGGACGTTATAAATTTACTAACCAAAACAATGGTGAGTACGAACCTAATGTAAGTTATGCTTGTTCAGATGGCAGGACGCCCTAGAGGAGGCCGAGGTCGCGGCCGGGGTGAGGATATTCCAGGGATACCTGGAGGGCAGACGATCGCAGAGATCGTAGCTGCCGCTTTAGGGCACATGGGCTATCAGCCTGGTGTGGGTGCACCACCTCCACCGCCACAGCCTAGGGAACCAAACTGGGTGAAGAGTCTTGCTGATCTTCGACCCGCGCACTTCAAGGGGGAGACCGATCCCGCCAAGCTTGAGGCGTACATCTCCGAGCTGGAGACCGCTTTCGAGACCCTTGATGTCCCTGCTGGGATCAAGGTGCGCTTAGCTGCTTTCTACCTGAAAGGGGCGGCGGGCGATTGGTGGAAGCTGGTGAGGGCCGAGCATGTGGCCAACCCAGAGTTTGGCTGGGAGCAGTACACCGCCTTGCTACGGGCAAAGTACTACCCCGCCCATGTCCAGACGAAGAAGCGCTTGCAATTGGATGCGCTTAAGCAGTCGGACAAGATGACAATGGACGAGTATTACTCAGAGTTCACCGCCTTGCTCCGTCTTCTGCCAGGTCTAGGGTATTCCGACCAGATCTTGGTAGACCGCTTCTACGGCGGGCTTAGCCATCGACTCCGCTAAGGCATGGGGCCGACGAGTTACACTACCTTGCAGGTAATAAGAACGATTGAGATTTGAGTAAGTGATGAATAAGATTTAGATTATGGGAAATAAGTGAGACTAATATTATGGGAAAAGCAGGAGTGCTATCATGCCGCTGCTAAGGTTGAGATTACCGTCCAGCTGAGGGACGAGGAGAATGCAAAACGGAAGAGTGCTGGGAAGAGCTCAGAGAGTCAAGGGCAAGGAGGGTACAAGAAACAAAAGTACCAGCCTCAGGCCCAGAAGAATCAGAACCCGAAAGGGAAGGAGGAGAAGGAGAAGGCTTCGGAAGAGCCATTGAAACTGACATACGCTATTGCAGCTACACCCCTGCGCTCTAAGGCGCCAAAGGGTAAGAAAGTTGATATTGAATGAGTCAAGAAATAAATTAGTAACTGTTTGAGATATGAGAATTGACCATGTGAATCATCAGGATCTGAGACTGAGAGGGGAGCCGGTGGTGGCTACCAGCGACGCTTCATCTGTAGATGGTGTCACAAGGACCACCCCGGGCTCGACTGTAAGGGGAATAAGGTGGAGTGCAACTTCTGTGGTGTCTACGGGCATCGAGCTTATGAGTGTTACCGGAACCCTGCTAGCAGAGCCTATAGGCCCGATACCAGGGGCAAGGGCAAGACCGATCAGGGAGCTGGATCTGACGGTCAGAGGAAAGTGCAGCAGCCGGCGGACAAGAACCCAAGGGTGACCCAGAAGACGGGGCCCACTCTACACATGGTGGACCGGGACGATGAGCCTGAGCCCTCATCGAGGCCAGGTACCACTATAACCATTTAGTAATAAAACTACCTGCTTACCGCATTATCATGCATGTTTGGTGAAATATATGAGTTAAGTAAGAATAAGATGAGATTAGAACCTAAGTAAGACATAACCTACTACCACTTTAGGAAGATTCAACATCTGCTACCCCATACCATCTACATCTAACCCGGAGCACACCGACATCGAAACCATACACTTTCCAACCGATCAATGTCAGGTTATCCGCCCAGGTATGATTTTATTAAGGGGATACCTGACACCCGACGCACAAATAGCCATCATTAGGAGATGCAATCAACTAGGAATGGGACCGGGAGGTTTTTACACACCGGAGTACCCAGGGGGAGCAAAGATGAAATTAAAGATGATGAGCTTGGGCAAGGATTGGAATCCGTATGCCAAGAATTACCAAACCACAAGGGAGCAAGATGGAGTCTCACCACCGGGAATACCCGAAGAGTTCCATCCAGTTATTACACAAGTCATGGAAATCGCTCAGCAGTTGGAAGCTGAACCGATTCCAGACATCCAGCCAGACATTTGCATTGTAAACTTCTACGAAAAAGATGGGAAACTGGGACTACACCAGGATAAGGACGAGACAACGGAATCTCTCGAGAGAGGGATACCCGTAGTGTCTTGGTCCATTGGAGATGATGCGGAGTTTTTATACGGCGAGCAGAAGCGTGCGGACCGTGCAGATAAGATAGTACTTAAGTCAGGTGATGTATTAATTTTGGGAGGAGAATCAAGGATGTTGTACCATGGGATTAAGAGAATCAAGCTGAATACAGCACCGTCAGCAGTAATCAATGCGACGCATATGAGACCAGGGAGATTAAACCTAACCTTTAGACAATATTAGCCGTGTAATGTTAGAATGAGATGAGGAATGAGATGTAAGATTGAAGCACATGTTGTAAACAGGATGGTCATAAATAAAATAACAGTGTTGTTCATATAAATTGTTACGACTCTTGTTATACCATCAATACTCATGGAGCTTGTGAACACAATTAGGTTATGGACTCGGTACGGAAGGTGCACTAAGCATACTCACAGAGGCACAGGCCGACGCCAGCGGTACTATCCTCACCGGCACCTTTCCGATCAATGGGATTGAGGCATCAGTTCTCTTCGACTCAGGGGCCTCGCATACCTTTGTCTCTGCATCATTTGCGAGCAGGTTGGGGCTAGACGCTGAGGAGCTACCCGACTTCACGGTTACGCTCCCGTCTAAGGAGAAGGTTTGTTGCACTCGTTACTACCGAGGAGCCACCATCAGCATTAAGGGGGAAGCTTCCCAGTCAGTTTCATTGAGTTCAGTAAGCTAGGATTTGATGTTATCTTCGGGATGAACTGGTTGGAGCGGCACAAGGGACGTATCCTCTGCGCCGAGCATAGATTGCTGCTCAGGAGTCCGTCTGGGGTAACAATATCATACGCCAGAGGCCCAGAGAGCCTTCGACTAAGATCATCACCGCCATGGCAATGTATAGAGAATTAAGGAGAAAGGAAGAAGTATACCTCTGCTATGTACAGGACATAGAGAGAGACCCTGAGTTCGACCCCGACTTACCGGTAGTGTCGGAGTTCCCCGACTTGTTTCCACGGGAACTGCCCGGCATGCCACCCACTCGGGAGGTAGAGTTCACCATTGAGCTGCTACCTGGTACCGGACCGATAGCCAAAGCACCATACCGTATGGCTCCGGCAGAAATGACTGAGTTAAAAGAACAAGTGAAAGATTTGTTGGATAAGGGATTCATTAGACCAAGCGTGTCACCATGGGGAGCGCCAGTCCTCTTCGTGAAGAAGAAGGATGGTAGTCTCTGCCTCTGCATCGACTACAGAGAGCTGAATGCAGTGACAGTGAAGAATAAGTACCCACTACCCCGCATTGACGATCTGTTCGATCAGTTGAAGGGAGCATCTGTGTTTTCCAAGAATGATCTCAGATCGGGGTATCATCAGATAGCCATTAAGGAGGGAGATATTGAGAAGACGGCATTCCGGACACGATACGGCCACTATGAGTTTACAGTGATGCCGTTCGGTTTGTCGAACGAACCGGCGAAGTTTATGGATCTGATGAACCACTTGTTCCGGGAGCAGCTGGACAAGTCGGTTGTGGTTTTTATTGATGATATTCTGATATATTCAAAGTCTAAGGTTGAGCATGAGGAACATTTGAGGAGGGTGTTGGAAATATTAAGGGAGAACCAGCTATATGCTAAGTTCTCCAAGTGTGAGTTTTGGCTTGACCGGGTCTCTTTCCTAGGTCATGTCATCTCAGATGCTGGGATCGCAGTGGATCCAGCAAAGATTGATGCCGTACGTACCTGGCCAAGGCCGAAGACTGTTACCGATATCCGGAGCTTTCTCGGTCTGGCAGGTTACTACAGGAGGTTTGTTAGAGATTTCAGCAAGGTCGCGAAGCCGATGACCAGTCTGATGAAGAAGGATGCACCATTTCTGTGGACAGATGACTGTGAGAGATCTTTTCAGCGCTTGAAGGACTCACTGACCACTGCACCGGTACTTACCATTCCAGACGGTCAGAGGGCTTTGAGGTTTATTGTGATGCATCCGGCAGAGGGCTGGGTTGCTGCGTGCTCATGCAACATGGCAAGGTGGTGGCATATGCCTCACGCCAGTTGAAGAAACATGAGGAGAACTACCCCACACATGATTTAGAGCTGGGAGCTGTAGTCTTCGCTTTGAAGATATGGCGCCACTACTTATACGGGGTTAGTGTCACGATCTACCCGATCACAAGAGTTTGAAATACATATTCACTCAGAAGGAGTTAAATCTTCGACAGAGGAGATGGTTAGAATTTCTGAAAGACTATGACATTGACCTCCAATACAAAGAGGGGAAGGCCAATGTTGTAGCAGATGCCCTGAGCCGTCGAGCACACTCACTCCATTCGCTAGTTTCTTTCTCCAGCTTGGTTGATGAGGTGCGAGAGGCTCAGAGGACTGATGAGTATATGAGAGAGGTCAGAAGAAGCTGACTGGTACCTTTGAGAGTCAGAAATACGACTTCAGACTTCATGATGATGATCTGATCAGACTTAAGGGCCGATTATGCATACCACGAGGTAACACGGATCTGAAAGACCGTATACTTAGAGAATCACACTGTTCTTCAGTTTCCATCCATCCGGGAGCCTCTAAAATGTATAAAGTCATGAAGAGATACTTCTGGTGGTCGGGGATGAAGACAGATGTTACCGAGTTCGTCTTGAGGTGTCTCACATGCCAGAAGGTAAATTCGAGCACAGACGACGCGGCGGAATGGTACAGTCGATGCCAGTTCCGGAGTGGAAGTTCCATGATATCTCCATGGACTTTGTAGTTGGGCTTCCACCTGCTAGGGGAGGTCTCACATGATATGGGTGGTGGTGGATCGCCTTACCAAAGTAGCCCGATTCATACCGATGAAGGATACTTGGAAGGTGACCAAATTAGCTGAGTTATTTGAGAAAGAAATCATGAGACATCACGGCATACCAAAGACCATAGTGTCAGATAGAGATACCAGATTCCTTTCGAGGTACTGGAGAGCTACCAGGAAGCGTTGGGTACAGAACTCAAACTGAGTACCGCGTTCCATCCTCAGACAGATGGTCAGACTGAGCGTACTATTCAACACTCGAGGACATGCTGAGAGCATGTGCCTTAGACTTCCAGGGCAGTTGGATTGACAGATTGCATCTGATTAAGTTTTCATACAAACAGCTATCACGCTTCGATCAAGATGGCACCTTTTCAAGCGTTGTACGGTAGACCATGTCGTACACCGCTCTGCTGGGATGAGTCGAGTGAGACGGTCATTATAGGACCAGAGTACTTAGAACAAGTTAAGGCTGAAGTTCAGCAATCAGGGAGAACATGAAAGCTGCTCAAGATAGGCAGAAGTCGTATGCTGATGTTCGACGACGAGACCTGGAGTTCGCAGTGGGCGACCGGTATTTCTGCGAGTATCACCGATGAAGGGTGTATTCAGGTTTGGGCAGAAGGGCAAGTTAAGCCCGAAATTTGTTGGTCCTTATGAGATTACGGAGCGGGTGGGCCCGGTTGCTTACAGGTTGAATTTACCTGCTGAGCTGGGTAAAGTGCATGATGTTTTTCATGTTTCACAGCTGAAGAAATACATGCACCACCCCTCCATGTGTTAGAACCTGAGAGGTTGACCTTAGAACCAATATGAGATCCGTGGAGACTCCTCAGAGAATCTTGGACAGAAAGACTAGGGACACTCGCCACAAGTCAGTGCGACTGGTGAAGGTTCTCTGGTCTAACCAGGATGTCGAAGAGGCCACGTGGGAATTAGAGGATAAGATGAGGCGAAGTACCCTTCTTTATTTACTGACTAGATCGTCTGTGTATAGGGTACGGGGCGTACCCCTTTTTAAGGGGGGTAGAGCTTCCTCGCTTTTGAGTTAGGAAACGATCATGTTTGTCGTTTTTTTGGTTGTTTTAAGATGTGGAGTTGTGTAAGTTGCTACACTTTGGTGTAAGTTTGAGTTATTATACTTATGTATTGTATTTGAGATGACCTTTGAGTCTTGAGATGTATGGATGTGAATATAAGATGTGGTATTAAGATTAAGAGAACTGTGTACCGTGAATGGTTAAACCATGTGTGAACTTTGAGGACAAGTTCTTTTAAGGGGGTAGATTGAAATACCCCAAACTTAGATATGGTGTTTAAATGATAAACTAAGATATAAGGAGGCTAAATAATGCCTTAGAAACATTAAGAAACATTTCTAATCAAAGAAAATACAAGGAAACACCAAAAAGAGCGTTTAAGCAAAAACGTGCTCTAAGCTTGGAGAGACATGGGAGAGTACCCAAATATTGTTCTAAGACCTTAGTAATATCCTAATGGTCTTTTAAGTCAATTACCAAAGAAAACCAAGCTTGAAAACTAGTTAAAACACAAAATGTGCTTTAAGGAGTCTTAAAGCACGTTTTTGAAAAATTGTCTTGTAAATGAGTTTTGAATGGCTAAATGTCCATCATTACTCTTTAATTAGTATGTGTACTATATAGTATCACATTTGGAGGTCTATATCAATGGGAAATCAAAATTTCACAACAATGTGCCTTGTTTTGATGAATAGTGAATTAATTAAGCTAGTTTATAACATAAGTCTATATAGTGAGACATTTGGTCAACAAAGGCTAAACTACCCTCATTCACTAAAGGGGGCCGGTTTTTTTTAAGTGTGACTCACCACACTTATCTAGCTAAGTAAAGAGAAAGCAAATAAGTAAGTTATAAAGTAAAAGTACTATTCACCTTTAAGATAAATATCACACATTTACTTACCTCTCTCCTCACTTCTTCATTCTCCCTTGTTCACACGGTTTCCTTGCTCTCTTTCTCTTCTCCATTAACGTGAAGCTCCTCTCCATGCTAGCTCCACCTTCTCTTGCACACATCTTGCTCATTTTAAGCTCCAAAACAAAACAAACATATTCTTCTTAGTTAGCTCAAGCTCCTCCTTTCTATCTTTTCAAAACTTCAAGAGCTTCATTTTGGTGCCAAGTCAAACCACCATTAGAGGAGGAAATTCAAGTTTGGAGACTCCATTGGCATCTCCATTCTCTTAAGGTAAAGAAAGTGTAAGAAAATCTAGGTTTCCACCATTTTCTTCACATAACCGAAAATATATACTCATGGGACTCCATGTTTATGCCTTGTCTAGCTTGTTTCTACTCTTCAAAGGAGAGAGGAGGTCCTTCTTGCTTCACATCCAAGTTGTCTTGAGAAACCAAGGTAAAACAATCACATTAATACCTTAAAATATTTTTAAACCTAGGGTTTGTTCCTTAGGGTTAATGTGTTATCTTGTACTCATTGGAGTCATTGGATATTGGTTAGAACATTGGCAAGGAGAATCACATTGGTGACCGAGATTGAACAAAGAAAACCTAAGGAGAAAAGCTTTTAAGCTTGTGAGAAAACAAGGTAAATTACTTACCTTAAGGTGTCTTGTTGTTTAAGGGAATGAGATGTGGATATGATGAGTTTAGTGTAGAGTTTATATTGGGAAGGTGCTATAAAACCTAGGAGAAACAATGACTATTCTTGTGAACTTGTGACTAAGGAGCAGATGAGAAAAGAGATAGTTTAAGAATATAAAGGTGAAGTACAAGAAGCATTTTATTTCAATGGGAGCCTTGTTGAGTGTATTCGCAGGTTGGAGGCATATATATGTGGAAATTCAGTGGTTAAGATTACTCTCATTTAAGGGCCTAAGAGCCAAGTATTTTAAGTTTAAGCACTATATGATGATGTGGTGTGGTTTTGGTGTAATTGGGTGTTAAGCTATCGTGATGAGAATTTGTGTGGTATTGGTTGGTTGGTGGAGAAAAACCATGTGTTAGGAGGTACTATATACTAGAGAACCCATGGCAAAATTTAAAGGAGAGTTTATGTGTTTGAGATATCCTAAGGGAATTTAATGACTAAGGAAGTACTAGGAATGTTCTATAGGTTGTCTTGATGAAAAAGGGTGAAGTTAAAGTGTTTTAATGATTTATAATGACTTAGGTATCACCATGGAAGATTTAGGAATCAAGAAAATGTATTTAAGTATTTAGGCTTAGGCAAATGTTGGTGCACAGCTAGGAAGGAAATATGTGGTGAGGATGGAAGTTTAAACTGTTAAGGAACTTTAAGTAAATGCTTAAAAGAGTTTTAGATAGTGAGAGATCTTGGGATATGATGTTATAGTGGTGAAGAAACATTTGGCATAGTGGTTACACTAGGTATGAACCACCACCTAGAAACCTAGAGGAAAGCATTACAAGTGTTAGCATTATTACAAGGAAAATGCATAATGACTAAGGTGGATTTGGTGGATGATTTAAGGTATTTTAAGGAGGGCTTAAGGTGTATTTGAGGTGCCCAAATGAGGTTATAACATATTAATATATGAGGAGAAGTTTGGAGTTGAAAAGAATTTAGAAACAAGTTTTGGAGCCGACCGGCCTTAGGACCGGACTTGCAAGGTCGGTCGGGCTCTGTTACACTACCGGAAAATGTTTCTGGAATCGACCGGACTTGGGGACCGGACTTACAAGTCCGGTCGGGCTTGTGTTTTGTGAGGGAAAATGTTTCTGGAATGGACCGGACATGGGACCGGACTTGTCAAGTCCGGTCGGCATGAATTTTGTACGGTTATAAGTCTCTGGAATCGACCGGACATAGGACCGGACATGTAAGTCCGGTCGGAGTGAATTTTCCAACGGTAAAAGGGTACTGGAATGGACCGGACTTGGCAAGTCCGGTCGGTAAGTCCGGTCGAGCCAAAAAAAAAAAAAAAAGAAATTTCAATTCTAAGAATGGTAATGGGTAATGAGGTATGCCCTTGGTAGGGTAGTAATGATTGGGACCCTAAGAACTTAAGGAATTAAGTTAAGATTAAGTATAAGTTTTAATGTTTAAAGTTAAGTTTGTAAGACTAAGTGATAAAGACTTGAGAGGTTATTGAATGGAAGTCCTTAGGGACTAAGTGAGTTAAGTAAGGTGCAAATAACTAATAACCTAAAAATGAATGAATGTTTTAGGTTTGTGATTGGGACCCGAAGAAGATTAGTCAAACAACGATCGACGGTGAACGGTACAATCCTTCTTGTGACCTGCTTGCTAACGAGGTGTCCCTCGGCTTGTGTGCTATCTGTTTATTTGCTATGACTAAAACAAGATAAAGCATGCAACCGGTTATATTGTTCTCGTTGTGATTGTGTTATATTTACACTAACCCGCGAGACTTGAGATTGTTACTAACCAAGTTTAGTACTTACTGAGTTAAGAATAAGAGTTAAGTTGATGGTTGTTGGTTAATGCCCGTTAAGGCTTAGCTAGCACATGGTGTTTAGGATGTCTACTAACTGGAACTTGAGTGAGGAAACCCGGGACCGATCTCCGGTCATGCATGCTAAGGAAAAAGGGGGACGGTATCTGAATCAGATCCGCCCTCCGCTTAAGGACTTGTCTTCGGACTTGTAGCCTAGGGCCGGTTGCCGGCTCAGCTACGCTGGACTCCCGTCCAGAGTAGGTGGCATTAAGATGGTGCGGTGGGATCACCTAAATCCCAGGTTCGAATTAAGCTACAACCAATCCCTTCCAGGAAAGGTTTGTATACTGAGATTAAGATTGAGATTAAGATTAAGGTAAGGTATGGAACTGAGATTAAGGAAATGAGGACTAAGGAGGGGGTTACTAACCCACTTGTTAAGGGAACGCTTGAGTCGTTCATTGTTGTGAACTATATGTTCATCTGTGGTTATTGTTATTGCACTTCATATTATGCTTGTGTATGTAATCAATTTCCATGCTATCGACAATTAGTCGTCGTAGCCCCGTTAGCTTGGGGGCCATGAGAGGGTGTACCAGCATTCGTGCTGACCCCCTCGGGGGCTTTTTACACTTGCAGGTAAGAGGCCCATGAGGACGCACTACGAGAGTAGGAGCGGTTAGACTTAGGTGGGTTTATTTTGAGTTCGGGTTGCGCCTGTGCACCCGACTGTTTATATTAAACTGATGTAAGTTTGGGATTATGTTTGAGATACTAGTACTCGGTTGGTTGTGGTATATGAATGTTGATGTTTAATGGATAAGTATTTTGGATAAGTATTGTAAGTATTTAAGCCGGTATATTCTAACGATCAGACCGTGGCAAGGTCCAAGTGTTGTTTATTTCCGCTGCGACGTATTCGATTAAGTGTTCAGATTGCGATAACCACGATAGGCTTTGGATGGGGTGTTACATACTTAGCTCGTTACATAACTCGTTACCGCCCCATTAGATTTAACGGTTAACTTAACACAAGGTGCCTCGGATATAGTGATCCAAGCACACCGAAATAACACATAGTATGCCCCTGTGGCCCGACGTGAGTCAGTAAAATAGCCTTGGTTAAGCTAAAGGGAAGGTTAGAAACCAAATTGGAAACTTAACCATAACATACAGAGAGAATCGAACCGGTTATGACATCGACTCCCATACTCACACGCGTGGCCGGAACA
The DNA here is from genome assembly GCA_023374045.1 of Limonium bicolor. Taxonomy (NCBI): domain Eukaryota; kingdom Viridiplantae; phylum Streptophyta; class Magnoliopsida; order Caryophyllales; family Plumbaginaceae; genus Limonium; species Limonium bicolor. The sequence goes on along the minus strand of CM041777.1, from coordinate 427,591,137 downwards.
GACCGGACTCCTCACTTCCCCCGTTAGCCCTTGTTAGTAGTTCATCATTGAACTCAACAAACAATCCACAATAATAGGTCAAGTCTTGTTAGACACACACAATGGAAGAGAGAGTCATACTTAACAACATAATAATATTTAACAACTGTAAACTCTTTACATGGTTTAATCTTACAAAGTCATAAACACACAGAAAAACAAACAACACACAAGCCGGTGTAAACCGGTAGGCAACAGACTGCAAGAAAACCATACCTTGGTCCTTGCCTCGACTGATTTCCACCTTACGAGAATCCTAAACACATTAGTAACGTTGGTTAATTAACGCACTAGTCCATTATTAACATTATCTACTCAACATTACTAGTTTATTTTTACTTTACACTTGTTACAACTTTTCATCCTTTTAATTGCCTTTAAAACCCACCTAACATGTCTTACATAACCTTATAATAACATTACTAACCAACTACCATTTTTAGATAACAATTTCCATCTTAAAACAATAATTTTTGGTCCATATAGTGGCCTGTCCGAACTTGTGTCCGAGCTTCCAAGTTCGGACGCAAGCCGTGACTTTAGACAGAAAACAGACACACGTCCGAACTTATGTCTGGACTTCGGAAGTTCGGACGTGAGCCGAGAAAAATCTAGACAGAAATCCATGCGTCCGAACATGTGTCCGGACTTCCCAAGTTCGGACACAGTTCGAGGATAATCCTAAGGATGGGTGGGTATGTCCGAACATGTGTCCGGACTTCCCAAGTTCGGACACTGTTCGCGAGTGAGAATTTCTTTACCCAAGAGGGCCTGTCCGAACTTCCACATCCGGACGGAAGTTCTGACAAGGCATTATTCTCCAATTTCTAAGCCTTTAAACACTTAACCAAATTTCTCCAAAGCCTCCAACACTTATAGCATCTTCTCCTTAAGTTCCTAAGTGGCATTCCTTGCCTATTCCAATCATTATTCCTAGATATTTCTTCCACACAACATTATTACTTTAACATTGTTTCTTACAAACTAAAACTCCTTATGTCATCCTTGAAATTCCTTTTTCTAAGCTTACACTTTCTCCTTATTTTACCAAAGTTTGCCTAAGCCTTCATCTAAGTCCAAAATGACTTTGGTACTTACTAAAACCTCAAGATCATGCCTAAGTCCTTATTACACTCTAGAACACTTCCTAGTTAATCAAAGTTCCTTTATAACATCTTGAGTCCTTTATGCATCTCCTAAATTTCGACATAGGTTCTCCTAGCATTTTGTTACACCTTAGCACAATATTATCATCATTAAACACCCTAGAACACCAAGAACACCTTCTTACACAACTTCACCAAATTCACACTACATCACAATATAGTGCATAATTTAATTGCATGGCACTTAGGCCCTTAAAATGCATGGCTCTTAGGCCCTTAAAGTGCTTAAATCATAAACACTGAATTTCCACAATATATATGCCTTTAACCTGCGATTACATACAACAAGACATATGTTATTTTACTAGTCTCCTTGAGAACATTTACTAGGTCATTTACCATTTGCTCTTTAGGTAGTTTTAATAAGCATTTATAAGCTCATTTCTCCTAAGGCATTAAACAACATAAGGTTAATAGATTTACCTCTTTTCCAAACAATTTCTTTCTTGTTTCACTACAAGACCGGTAGGGTATTTGATTCCTTGTCAAGTTCTAAACAATATACAAACATTATAATGAGTATTCAAGCTATAAGCTTCATCTCATTGTAAACCCTAATTTTACATTGTTTCAAAAAAACATTAATGTAGTTGTTTTACCTTGATCTTTGAAGAGAGTTTGAATATATAACAAGAGAGGACTCCACCTAGTCCATGAAGAGTTGAAATGAAGCTAGGACAAAGTCACACAAAGAGCTATATCAATGTGTATTTTCGGTCAAGGTAAAAACATGGAGGAAACATGATTTTTCTTTGAGATTCCTTACCTAGAAGCAAAGGAGGTCAACAATATGTCAAAATATAAGCTCAAGCTCCTTCAATGGTGGAACACCTTGGCACCAAAATGGGGCTCTTGGAGTTTTGAGAAGATAGGAATGAAGAGCTTGATGAGAGGAAGAGATTGGTGGTCTTAGAATTTGATTTGGACAAGTGAGCTTGATTTAGCAAGAGGTCAAAGATGGAGTTTCTATGGTGGTAGTGGTATTACCGAGAGAGAACAGCAAGAAGGAAGGGAGAAGAAGATTGTGACCGTGGGAAATGAAGGAAGGAAAAGAGAGAATGAGATAGAATTTACTTTTAAGAGATATTTATGCTTATAAAGTAAAAGTAAGTTTAATTAGTTTTCTTTACTTACTTATTATATCAACTAGAGAGTGGTGAGTCACCATACTTAAAAACCGGCCCCCTTTATTAGTATGAGGGTATTTTAGTCTTTGTTTGTCAATTTAATTACTTAATACAACATATGTTATAAACTAGCTTATAAAAATCACTTCAGCTAAACAAGGCACTTAGAAGTGAAATTTTTGATTTCCCATTAATATAGCCACCCAAATGTGATACTATATAGTACACATATATATTTAAGAGTAATGATGGACATTTAGCCATTCAAAACCCATTTACAAGACAATTTTTCAAAAATGTGCTTTAAGACTCCTTAAAGCACATTTTGTGTTTAAACTTGTTTTCAAGCTTGGTTTTCTTTGGTAATTGGTTTAATATGTTCATTAGTGTATAAATGAGGTCTTGGTAAGTTCATTAGGTCTTAACCAAGTTTATCCCAAGCTTAGAGCACATTTTGGCTCTTATTGCCTTTAAAGCACATTTTGTGTTTTCTTTAGTTTAAATTTGTTTACTAAGGTTTCTAAGACTCTTTTTAGTCTTATTACACCATGTTTAGGTGTTTAAACAACATAACTAGGTTTGGGGTATTTCACAAAATGTGCGCTAAAACACAATAACGCATGTTTTTGTGTATGAGCTCTAAGATAATGACTTTTTGTCAGTTTAAAGACTAGATTACATTCTTTATATCATTTATGTGACATGATATACTATATTATAAAGTCTAAATCAAAGTTTAAAAATAAAATCAAAATGGGTGATTTTGGGTGAATAGTACCCAAAATAACATTTAGGGAAAATTACATCGCCCACCCATGACGTTTGGTGAAATTACATAGCCCACCCACGAGTTTTCAAAACTTACTTTGCCCACCCATGTGGTTTCCACAATTTTACATCCAACAACTTTTCTAATATTTGATCAACTTAAAAGATGGTTAAATGATATCGAAATTTGATGAAACTTTACATGGACAATATTAAAGTGTTATATTTTGGTAAAACGTGAAATCCAACATTTTTAAGCTCATATATGATCTGTGGGACCCGATGAACGTGTCTCATGTTTCATTGGGTCCCACAGGTCATATATGACCTTAAAAAGCTTTGGATTTGGCATTGAACAAAAATATAACACCTTAGCATCGTCCATGTAAAGTTTCATCAATTTTGAACAACATTTAGCCATCTTTTAAGTTGATCAAATATTAAAAAGTTGTTGAATGTAAAATTATGGAAACCACATGGGTGGGCAAAGTAATTTTTGAAACCTCGTGGGTGGGCTGTGTAATTTCGCTAAACGTCATGGGTGGGCGATGTAATTTTCCCTAACATTTAATTACTTAGTTTTAACCATGGTCAAATGTTACCCATTGACCAAACCACCCATTGCCAACCTCTTTAGGCTGTCATACCCACCTATTAAGCAACCTACAATATCTAACAATGAGTCATCTAAGACTATTTACTAAAGTAAATAAACATTACCTTATAATCTCTTTTTCTTCTCTTTCCTCCCATTTCTTCCTCCAGCCATCTTCTTTAGCTCCATACCCTCTCATTTAAAATCCTTAACAGCAAGGAGACTCCAAGTTCAGTTGGTATGATCTTTTGATCTAGGTAAGCTCCTAAGACAAGTTTATGTCCATTTTCTTCATCTTTTTCTTCTCTTTCCAATGAGCTTACCCACTTTCATTTTCATCCAGCCATTTGGTGTGAGTTTGGGTTGGGAAATAGGCTGTGTTTCGGTGGAGAAATTCAAGGGAGGAAGGAAGCAAAGTTATATTGTTCTTAAGGTATAAAAATGTGCTTTAAGCACTTATCTCTTCATTTCTTTCATTACCGGTTTGAAACCTTGATTCCCTAGGCTTATTATCTTCTTATTAACATGCGTATTCAGTTGGTATATCAAGAGCTTCAAGGATTAGCCAAATCCATGCCAAAACACCATTTTTGGCATTTTAATCAAGGTAAAAATTAGCCATCTTCTTAGCTGATTTATTCCGGTTTTAAGCTTGGTTTTAGTAGCTCTTTTGATGTTCTTTATCTTCTGTAAAAATAGGCCGAAGATATCCTTTCCTTGCCTTGGTATTCTAAGGTAAATTTTACCTTGAAAATATACATTAAACACTTCTTATGGTTAGCTCTTGTTGGGAGACTAATCATGCCTTAATTGCTGTTTGAAAACATGTAAATAAAGCTGTGGAAAATTTATCTCCAAATATCCGAGGCCAAACAAGGCCAAACTTGGCAAAAATAAGGTAATAAATCACTAAACCTTCACTTGGTATATTAATATGTGCTTATACATATGTGTATAATATATGCCGTGAGTGAACAAGGTATAAAGGTCTTATTTTGACCTTATGTGATTAAGGAATGGTTTAGTAAATTTATATAAGTAATTAATTAACATAATTGTCAAATTTAAGACATTATGTGGAAAATTGGTAAATATGGAAAACTATGTGGTAAGGCCGAGAGTTTAAAGAATTTTTTGGGTAGTTATGTGTAATTTATTTTATAAGCTAATGTTTGTAATATGACCATGTACTTTAGGCCATTTTATTTATGTATTTATAAGCTTTTAATTAAGTTTAAGTAGCAAATATATATTACTGCAAGGAATTGGGGTATAAAGTGTAATTAAATTAAATTTAGGGGCTATATATTAATAAAGCCAAAAATTAGAGGTTAAAAGGATTTAAAATAAAAATTATAAGATTTTATTAAGTTTTGGGGTTAAATGGTAATTTCTGAAAAATATGGGTACAAACCGTAATATATGGAAATTAATGGTCAAGGCAATATTAAGGAGGTCAACCTTGACCATATGGTAGGTTTTGACCAAATTAGATAAGTTAAATAACTTATTTAAGGTTTTATAATAAGATAAGTATATAATTGTAACATTTTTATAACATATGTGGTAAATATGTTATTACCAAAGTCAAGGGTGTAAAATGGTATTATAAACACCCATGGGCTATTAGGAATTTTTAGGAATTTAGTTGGTTGATTTTGGAACTAAAATAAACTATATATGTATAATATATAGTTATTATGTCATGGTGACACTTTGGATAAATATATGTGGTGAAATAGTGATAGCCGAGAATATATGGGTTAGTAATGTTAATTATAACCCTTTGGTGAAATTTGGGGATTTTTAGAATAATATAAGAGTATTTAATAAGATATATGTATAATATATAGTTTTAATGATATTATAAAACTATATGTTATAAATTGGGCCAAATGGCAATTATAGACAGTAGAACGGTTGAAAAATAATATAGAACATCATAGGGGTCTCTCTGTTCGCAAATTGTAATATCATATAACCATAGGTTATATTAATATTAAGGTTTAAAATGTTATAATATATGATATATATTACATAACATTACATATGTGGTCAAATTATAAATTTGGAAAGTTAAAGGGGTTGGAAATTAATTTATAAACAGACATGGTCTGTTTGGTAATTTTACAAATGTAAAACCATAGGTTATACCATTTTTATAAGTTAAAAATGTTATATTATATGGTATATATAACATGGTATAAATTATGGGGTGATTTTGTAAATAATTAAAACTATGGGTTATGGAAAAAATAAGGTTATAACATAGTTGCCTATGCGGCAATATAAATAGTTTTGTATAAAAACTATAGGTTATAAGTTAAAGGAAATAAAAATATCATAATATATGATATTAGTATATGGTATAACATTACATAATGTTATTGGGTGAAAATGAAGTTTAAAAGAAATATAGTGCTGTACCGAGAATAAAAAGATTGGAATATGAATTTTAGACTATGGTCTACTATGTAATAAATGTTATAACAATTATATGGTATTAATGAGGTTTTAATGGAATTAATATAAGTAAGGATATTCACATTAAATAATGTGACAAACTATAAATAAATAAGATTTATAAACTAAGGTATATATTGAATAAACCTTAGGAGTTGAAATTGTACAACATAAAATGTTAATCTTAATATAAGTTGTATAATATAATACAACTAATGGGAATAATCATCTAATATAAGATGATAAAATGTAACATATAATATAAGAGTTTTATAACTCATGGAACTTACCTATATGGTCAATATATACATATGCGAGAATAATGTATATAAGGATGGATATATATTATGGTTGGAAACCATATAATATAATGGTGGTGGTTATTACATGAAAATAGTTATGAACTATATGTTATAAGTTTTTGAATGGAAATATAATTTACTAAAGACAGTGGATTATATAATACAATGTACTATAAGGGATGGAGGAAAAATAATACAATATAATAAGTAATGCATGCATACATGCAACTATAGGTTATATACCAAAATTAAATGATTGAAATACCCCAAACCTAGTTATGTTGTTTAAACACCTAAATATGGTGTAATAAGACTAAAAAGAGTCTTGGAAACATTAGTAAACAAATTTAAACAAAAGAAAACACAAAATGTGCTTTAAAGTCAATAAGAGCCAAAATGTGCTCTAAGCTTGGATAAACTTGGTTAAGACCTAATGAACTTACCAAGACCTCATCTATAACTAATGAACTTATTAAACCAATTACCAAAGAAAACCAAGCTCGAAAACAAGTTAAAACACAAATGTGCTTTAAGAAGTCTTAAAGCACATTTTTGAAAAATTGTCTTGTAAATGAGTTTTGAATGGCTAAATGTCCATCATTACTCTTAAATATATGTGTACTATATAGTATCACAATTGGGTGGCTATATTAATGGGAAATCAAAAATTTCACTTCTAAGTGCCTTGTTTTGGTGAATAGTGCTTTTATAAGCTAGTTTGTAACATATGTTGTTATTAAGTAATTAAATTGACAAACAAAGACTAAAGTACCCTCATATTAATAAAGGGGGCCGGTTTCTTAAGTGTGGTGACTCACCACTCTCTAGTTAATATATAAGTAAGTAAATAAAACTAAATAAACTACTTTTACCTTTAACTACAAATATCTCCTAAAAGTAAGTTCTATCTCATTCTCTCATTTCTCCTTCATTTCCACGGCTCCACACTCTCTTCAACCTCTTCTTCCTTCTCTTCCACGGTAATATCACACCACCACCATTTAAACTCCATCTTTGACCACTTGTAAAATCTAGCTCACTTGTCCAAATCAAAAACAAACACCACCAACCTCTTCCTTTCATCAAGCTCTTCATTCCTATCTTCTCAAAACTTCAAGAGCCCCATTTCGGTGCCATGGAGTTCTAACCATTGAAGGAGCTTGAGCTTGATTTCTACATATTATTACTCTCCTTTGCTTCTAGGTAAGGAATCTCAAAGAAAAATCATGTTTCCCCATGATTACCTTGACCGAAAATACACATTGATATAGCTCTTTGTGTGATTTGTTTAGCTCATTCCAACTCTCTTCATGGACTAGGTGGAGTCCTCTCTTGTATATATTCAAACCCTCTTCAAAGATCAAGGTAAACAACTAATTAATGTTTTTGAAACAATGTAAAATTAGGGTTTTGCAATGAGATGAAGCTTATAGCTTGAATACTCATAAATGTTGTATATTGTTTAGAACTTGACAAAGAATCAAATACCTTACTGGTTTTTAAAGGAAACAAGAAGATTTGTTTGGAAAAGAGGTAAATCTACTAACCTTATGTTGTTTAATGCCTTAGGAGAAATGAACTTATAAATGCTTATCAAAACTACCTAAAGAGCAAATGGTGAATGACCTAGTAAATGTTCTCAAAGAGACTAGTAAAAACATATGTCTTGTTGTATGTAATCGCAGGTTAAAGGCATATATATTGTGGAAATTCAGTGTTTACGATTTAAGCACTTTAAGGGCCTAAGAGCCATGCATTTTAAGGGCCTAAGTGCCATGCAATTTAAATTATGCACTATATTGCGATGTAGTGTGAATTTGGTGAAGTTGTGTAAGAAAGTGTTCTTGGTGTTCTTAGTGTTCTTGGATGTTTAATGATGAAACACTAGTGTTGTATGTCTGTGTACTTGGTTGAACAAAATACTAGGAGAACTTGATGTCGAAATTTAGGAAATGTATAAGGAGTTTATGATGTTTTAAAGGAATTGTGAGGAACTAGGAAGTGCATAGAGTGTAACAAGGACTTAGGCATGATCTTGAGGTTTTAGAAAGCTACCAAAAACCACTTTGGGACTTAGGTAAATACATAGGAAAACTTGGTAATAAGAGGAAAGTGTAAATTGGAAAAGAATTTTCAAGATGGATATAAGGAGTTAGTTGTGAGAGATGATGCTTGGGAGATGATGTTAAAATAGGAGAAAGCATTTTGGGATAGTAGTTATCATAGGTATAAAACACCACTTGAGAAACTAGGAGAAAACATTGTAAGTGTTAGGAATTTTGTGAAGAAATGGGTAAAGGCTTAAGGAATTAGATAATGAGTTTTATGAGTGTTTAAGGATGTCTTAAGGTGTGTTTAAAGTGCCCAAATGAGGTTAGGGAGTACTAGGTTATATGGGGTGAAGTTTGGAGTTGAATGTGAAAAGGAAAACAAAGGTCTGGGGCAGACCGGACTTGCGACCGGACTTGCAAGTTCGGTCGAGCCCAGTTTACCCTGCGAGAATTGGCTTCTGGAATGGACCGACCTTGGGGACCGGACTTGCAAGGTCGGTCGGGCCTGTATTTTGTGTACGGATTGAGTTACTGGAACCGACCGAACTTAGGACCGGACTTGGCAAGTCCGGTCGGGCTAAATTTTCAAAGGGAAGAAACTCTCGGGAAAAGACCGAACATGCGACCGGACTTACAAGGTCGGTCGGAGTAGAAAATTTTAACTGAAATGTGTTCTGGAATCGACCGGACTTGGGTAAGTCCGGTCGGCAAGGTCGGTCGGACCTAAACTTGTAAAAAAAAAACAGAAAAGAATGTGACTTATGTAGTTAACCCTAGGGTGTATAGTGAGGGTAACCTAGGGTAGAATAGACATTAAAAACATGTCATACAATCATGTTAAATACTTAGTAAGCTTGAAGTTAAATAAATAATTAACCGACGTTACTAATGTGTTTAGGATTCTCTCAAGGTGGAAATCAATCGAGGCAAGGACCAAGGTATGGTTTTCTTGCAGTCTGTTGCCTACCGGTTTACACCGGCTTGTGTGTTGTTTGTTTTCTGTGTGTTTATGACTTTGTAAGATTAAACCATGTAAAGAGTTTACAGTTGTTGAATATTATTATGTTGTTAAGTGTGACTCTCTCTTCCCTTGCGTGTGTCTAACAAGACTTGACCTGTTATTGTGAATTGTTTGTTGAGTTCAATGATGAACTACTAACATGGGCTAACGGGGGAAGTGAGGAGTCCGGTCTGTTCCGGCCACGCGTGTGAGTATGGGAGTCGATGTCATAACCGGTTCGATTCTCTCTGTATGTTATGGTTGAGTTTCCAATTTGGTTTCCAACCTTCCCTTTAGCTTAACCAAGGCTATTTTACTGACTCACGTCGGGCCACAGGGGCATACTATGTGTTATTTCGGTGTGCTTGGATCACTATATCCGAGGCACCTTGTGTTAAGTTAACCGTTCAATCTAACCGGACGGTAATGAGTTATGTAACGAGCTAAGTATGAGCATGGCAACATTCTCTAAGCTCTCAATGGGGACTAACTGTGTTGGTTCTCTTCCTAAAAGGAATTGTATGTGTGTGATGGTGTTATGATGTGTACAATACCCATGTTATGTTATATATGTATGAGTTGTGTGTGTTTTAAAATAAATACCATGTCATCATGACAAATAGTTGCGCGCATTCCGGTAGTCGATGGGCTGCGCGTTAACCATGCCAGCCAAGGGTTGCTGACCCCCTCGGGGGATCCATATTTCTTTTACTGCAGGATGAGGATCGAAGAAGCGGAGTGGCTCTAGATCCTAGGGTGTAGTTTACTTGGAGTACTTTTGGATGTTTGCCCGGGATGCGCCTGTGCTCCCGTGGCGTGTTATATACTTGATTATGACGGTTTACAGTGACGGTATACAGTGAAGGATTTATGTAAACACTCGGTATTTTGTTGATGTATATATATGGTTATTAGTCCTATGCTCGGGAGTCTGATCATCAGACCGGTACACTTGTATTTATTCAGCCTTGTTAACCACGTGGGTGGTTGACGGCGTTGTAGCACCAATCGTTTAGTTACTATTTAGTCGTTTATATTCCGCTGCGATTCCAAGTAATGTGATGTGCGTAGTAGGGGTGTTACAAAAAGTGGTATCAGAGCGAAGTATCGCTCTGATGACTAGAATACCGAGCTTAGGGATATACCGAGTTAGGAAACCTAACTACAGATACCTAAGTGAACAGATTTGGAAAGGTTGACCACTAACTGAGTGTGGAGATACCTTATTATCGGGAAGCGTTACAATCGTTGGACCGATAAGTGTGCAAGCATAATGCTAATGAGATGTTCATATGAATTCAGATGGCAGGTAGACCACGAGGTAGAGGCCGCGGGCGCGGTACTGGAGGTATGGGTGACCAGGGCGATGATACTACGGCACAGACCATGGCTGAGGCAGTTGCAGCCGCCGTAGCCCAGTTGGTACCCGATTTGGTTGCTGCTATACAGCAAGGGCAACAGCCCGGAGTTCAGCCACCACCACCACCGCCACGAGAGACCAATTGGGTCAAGGCGTTGGCTGATCTGAGGCCGCCCTCATTCAGTGGGGAGACCGATCCCCGTAAGCTCGAGGCGTACATCTCCGAAATGGAGACCGCCTTCGAAACCCTAGCACCACCTGAGCAAGTCAAGGTACGACTTGCTGCTTATTACTTGAAGGGCTCGGCACAGAACTGGTGGAAGCTTGTGCGAGAGGGTAGAGTTGCTGACCCGACTTTTCAGTGGAGGGAGTACACGGCTCTGCTGCGAGCCAAATACTACCCGATACACGTGCAAGAGGCCAAGCACCTGGAGTTGGACAATCTGAGGCAAGGGGATAAGATGACGGTAGATGAGTACTACTCAGCCTTCATCGGACTTATCCATCTGCTACCGGATCTGGGTTACTCAGACCGGATTCTTGTGAACCGTTTCTACAACGGACTGAACTATCGCCTACGCTACGGCATGGGGCCTACTGGATATACCACTTTGCAGGTAAAGGAACTACAGTGTAATGTGAATAAGTGTGTACGAAGTGTTAATGTGTTGTGAGTTTATTTGGCGGGGCATAACTGACACCCTAAATATAGGAGTGCTACCATGCCGCTGCTATCGTGGAGATCACCGTCCGTTTGAGGGACGAGGAGAGTGCGCTCAAACACAAGGCTCAGAACGAGGGCCAAGGCACGCAAGGGCAGTGGGGAGGGAAGAAGAAGAAATCATACCCCCAGTCCCAGAAAGGACAGCAACAAGGTGGCAAGGGCCAGACCCAGACCACCACTGCTGAGGAGCCTCTGCAGCTCACCTATGCGTATGCGGCCAAGCCCCTACGTTCTTACCCACCTAAGGGTAATTGTCTAATTCTGTGTGATAAGTTAGAGTATATGTTGATAAGTTGTGGAACAAGTATTGATTGTGTGTTGTGATAGCAGCTAGCACGGGCTCTGGACCGGAGCGCCACTACTACTGCAAGTGGTGCAACGGCGACCACCCCGGCAAGGACTGCAAGGGTAACGATGTTCAGTGCCGATACTGTATGAAGATGGGTCACCGCGATTACGAATGCTGGCAGAACCCAAATAGTAGAAGCTACAGGCCCAAGGGGCAATGGAAGGGTAAGGCCACTGCGACCACCGATGGCCAGAAGACGGCAAACCAGCCACCCCCAGATCAGAGGTACACGGAGTCCCAGAAGGGAAGGGGGGGTCGGGGTCCAACAAGGCCACCCTGAATGTGGTGGACCGGTCTGAGGCGCCAGGGCCCTCTTCTAGACCAGGTACCGCCTAAACTGTCGAATGAATAAGTGTCTGCATACCGCATTTCATGCATGTGTGTGAGTGAGTTTAAATAAACAACCATGTGAGTAACTAAATAAAGTATAGTGTGAGATTTACCTAATTTGAGTACTCTAAACTTAAAGGAACCTTCAATATATGTTATCCAATCCCACCCACACCAAACCCTGAAGAAACCACCATCAACATCACCGACTTCCCATTGGAGCAATGTCAGGTTATCCCGCCAGGTATGATACTCTTAAATGGATACCTGACACCGGAAGCACAAATCCATATCATCAGACGATGCGACGAACTTGGAGCAAAACCAGGAGGATTCTACACACCCGAATACCCGAACGGAGCAAGGATGCAATTGAAGATGATGTGCATGGGTAAGGACTGGAACCCTTACACCAAGTCATATCAAGAAGTGCGAGCTGAAGACGGAGCAACGGTACCAAGTATACCTGAGGAATTCCTTACGGTCGTCAACCACGCCGTGGGAATTGCTCAACAAGTTGAAACGGATTCAATTCCAAGTGTGAAAGCAGATTTATGCATTGTGAACTTCTACCAGAAAGGTGGACGGTTAGGTATACACCAAGACAAGGACGAGTCACCCGAGTCTCTAAGGCAGGGAGTACCCGTGGTGTCTTGGTCCATTGGTGATACCGCAGTGTTTGTGTATGGCGAGCAGAAGCGTGCTGACCTCGCAAAGAAGCTACTGTTGAAATCGGGAGATGTATTAATCATGGGTGGGCAATCAAGGATGCTATACCATGGCATCAGAAAGATCAAACTGAATACCGCACCGTCGGCAGTGATCAATGCCACACACATGAAACCCGGACGTTTGAATTTAACCTTCAGACAGTTTTAAGCCTTGTATAATTATGTGATGCGATAAACCAGTGTGTATTAAGGATGTTATAAGTGTAAATCATGGCGACAGTATAAGCCAATTAATGTTGTAAAAAGAGTGTGTTAATGAATAAAGTGGAGTTGTTTGAAGCATATAAACCGCGTTGTTACCCAATACTTATTAGTTTACCAATGAATTAGGCTGTGCACTCGGAATGGGAGGTATACTGAGTGTCTGCAACAAGGCAGAAGCCGGCAAGAGCGGCACAATCCTCACCGGTACCATTCCAGTGAATGGCGAGGATGCATCGATCTTGTTCGACTCTGGAGCCTCACACACATTCATTTCGCTATCATCTGCGAAGAGGCTGGGGTTAGACGGTGAAGAGATGCCAGACTTCGTGGTCACTCTCCCGCTACTACCAAGATGCTGTCGTTCGAATCAGGGGTGAAGAGTTTCCGATCGACTTGATAGAGTTCGACGGGCTAGGTTTTGATGTGATTGTCGGGATGAACTGGTTGGAGCGGTACAAGGGCAGGATCCTGTGTGCCGAGCATCGACTGCTTCTTCGGAGTCCATCTGGGGTTACCATATCTTACCGCCAGAGGCCCAGGGAGCCTTCGACTCAGATCATCACTGCCATGGCTATGTATCACGAGTTACGACGAGGGAGTGATGTATACCTCTGCTATGTCCAGGACATAGAGAGAGACCCTGAGTTTAGCCCAGATGTGCTGGTAGTGTCGGAGTTTCCTGATGTATTTCCTAAGGAACTGCCGGGCATGCCGCCAGCACGAGAGGTTGAGTTTGAGATTGATCTAGTTCCGGGCACCGGACCCATTGCGAAAGCACCTTACCGTATGGCTCCAGCAGAGATGACAGGGCTCAAAGAGCAGCTGAGAGACCTACTCGACAAGGGCTTTATCTGCCCTAGTGTTTCACCATGGGGAGCGCCGGTCCTATTCGTGAAAAAGAAGGACAGTAGCCTCCGCCTGTGTATTGATTATCGGGAGCTGAACGCTGTTACGGTGAAGAACCGTTACCCCTTACCACGCATCGACGATCTATTTGATCAGCTGAGGGGAGCATCAGTATTCTCCAAGATAGACCTACGTTCCGGATACCACCAGATTGCCGTCCGTGACAGTGATATCGAAAAGACAGCATTCAGAACTAGGTATGGGCATTATGAGTTCACAGTTATGCCGTTTGGCTTGTCAAATGCACCAGCAAAGTTCATGGACTTAATGAACCGTTTGTTCCAAGATCAGTTGGACAAATCAGTGGTAGTCTTCATCGATGACATACTTGTGTATTCGAAATCGAGAGGTGAGCATGAAAGCCACCTGAGAGATGTATTGCAAACATTGAGAAAGAATCAGCTGTATGCTAAATTTTCTAAGTGTGAATTTTGGTTGAACCAAGTATCATTTCTTGGACATGTGATTTCTGAGGCCGGGATCCGTTGATCCGGCAAAGATAGATGCAGTGCGCACCTGGCCTAGGCCGAAGACAGTTACCGACATCAGGAGCTTCCTCGGTCTGGCAGGTTACTATAGGAGGTTTGTGAAGAACTTCTCCAGTGTCTCGAAGCCGATGACTTCCTTGATGAAAAAGGATGCACCATTCGAGTGGATAGTCGACTGTGAGAGTTCTTTCGCGAGTCTCAAGGATGCTCTGACATCTGCACCGGTTCTGACATTACCAGACGGTCCAGATGGTTTTGAGGTCTATTGCGACGCATCAGGCAGGGGTATGGGTTGTGTGTTGATGCAACACGGGAAGGTCGTAGCTTACGCCTCCCGACAGCTGAAGAAGCATGAGGAGAACTACCCTACCCACGACTTAGAATTGGGGGCCATTGTCTTCGCACTGAAGATATGGCGACATCATTTGTATGGGGTAAGTGTGACGATTTATTCTGACCACAAGAGTTTAAAGTACTTGTTCACTCAGAAGGAGTTGAACATGAGGCAAAGAAGGTGGGTTGAATTTCTGAGTGACTATGACATCAATTTACAGTACAAGGAAGGCAAGGAAAACGTGGTAGCTGACGCATTGAGTCGCCGAGCACACTCCCTCCATTCGCTAGTCTCTCATACTGGCTTGGTTGAAGAGGTGCGGAGTGCTCAGATGACGGAGATTAGACAGAAGCTTATTGATGGCACATTCAAGGGCCAGAAGTACGACTTCAGACTCCACGATGATGACCTGATTAGGCTTAATGGCCGACTGTGTATACCCAGGAGTAGCGCTGAGTTGAAGGAGCGCATATTGAGTGAATCCCATTGTTCTACTACTTCAATTCACCCCGGAGCTTCAAAGATGTATAAGGGTATGAAACGTTATTTCTGGTGGGCTGGAATGAAAAAGGATGTAAATGACTATGTGTTGAGGTGTCTCACTTGTCAGGAGGTCTAGTTTGAGCACGACGGCCTGGTGGTATGGTGCAGCCAATGCAGTGCCGGAGTGGAAGTTCCATGACATATCTATGGACTTCGTAGTAGGGCTTCCACCTGCAAGGGGAGGTCTGAATATGATTTGGGTTGTTGTTGACCGACTGACCAAGGTGGCTCGATTCATACCGATGAAGGACACCTGAAAAGTGGCAAAATTGGCAGAACTCTTCGACAGAGAGATTGTAAGGCACCATGGGGTACCGAAAACGATTGTATCTGACAGAGATACCAGATTCTTATCCAGATATTGGAAGTCTACACGAGAATCATTGGGTACCGAACTGAAATTGAGTACAGCGTTTCACCCACAGACCGATGGTCAGAGTGAGCGCACCATTCAGACACTTGAGGATATGCTACGTGCATGTGCACTTGACTTTCAGACCAGCTGGATTGACAAGTTACATCTGATCGAGTTTAGCTATAACAACAGTTACCATGCTTCGATCAAGATGTCTCCCTTTCAGGCCTTGTACGGTAGACCATGCCGCACGCCGTTATGCTGGGATGAGTCGAGTGAGACGGTCATTATAGGACCAGAGTATCTTGAACAAGTTCAGGCAGAAGTTCGCCAGATCCGGGCTAACATGAAAGCAGCTCAGGATAGACAAAAGTCGTACGCAGATGTGCGCAGACGTGACCTGGAGTTCGCCATGGGCGATCAGGTATTTTTGAGAGTATCCCCCATGAAGGGAGTGTTTCGTTTTGGCCAGAAAGGCAAGTTGAGCCCAAAATATGTGGGGCCTTATGTTGTGACGGAGCGGATTGGCCCGGTAGCTTATAGACTTGATTTACCCGCCGAGCTGGGCAAGGTACATGATGTATTTCATGTGTCCCAGTTGAAGAAATATATGTCTCATCCGTCTCATGTGCTTCAGCCTGAAAGGCTAACTTAGAGCCGACCATGCGATCAGTGGAGACTCCGGTACGGATTCTGGACACTAAGATCGAGACACTCGCCATAAGTCTGTGAGACTGGTGAAGGTTCTCTGGTCTAACCAGGACGTTGAGGAGGCCACTTGGGAGCTGGAAGATAAGATGAAGGCGAAGTACCCGTCGTTGTTTACTTCTTAGTGTTTGTATGTATAGGGTACGGGGCGTACCCCTATTTAAGGGGGGTAGAGCCGTTTCGGTTATGGTTGTGTGCGACATGTACCTGAACAACGAAAATAAACTTTCGGAAACCGTCCGACCAGAGCTGTGAGTCGGACGTGGGTCGGACAGGCCTTGAGAAACGACGGTGATTCTTTCTGGAATGGTCCGACCCAGGGCGTGGGTCGGACGTGGGTCAGACGGGCAAATTTTCTAATGGCGAAGTTTCTGACTTCGTCCGACCCAAAGCCTGGGTCGGACAGTGGGTCGGACGGAGCTAAGTACAGAATCGAAACTTTGGAATGGTCCGACCCAGAGGGTATGGGTCGGACGGAATAGTGCTGGGTCGGACGGGAGTAGTAATTTCAGAGGACGAAAAACCTACTGGAATGGTCCGACCCAGGGTTGGGGTCGGACGGTGGGTCGGACGGCCCAAACACTTACAAAAAAAAATGTTTTATAATATGACTATAGTAATCTATGTATGTATATGTATATGCCTATACACAGGTATGCATATATAAGTAGTAATACACCATTAATGAAGTAATAATGGTAAGAAAGTAAGTAGACGTGTAAGGAAGTAAATTTATGAAGTAGTAAAGGGAAGTAAAGTATGTAAGAAGTAAGTATTGTATTTGTATTGGTCTTGACTATTGTAAGTCATAGACCCGGAGTAAAAGTATTGAACACCCGATTAACCCGGGTGTGTAATAAGGCTAACAAGACCTTTGTATGTATTGGAGAATGGTATCTCCGTGAATGCGGTGAGTATGGTAAGTATGAATGAGTGACTTCTATTGTGTTCCTTGTATGTATTGTATGTATGTATGCTTGTTGAAATGAATGCAATGTATTGTATTGTATAAAGCATGTATGTATGTATGAATGAAACGAACCGCATGTACTCGACCAAATAGTTGGCGTACCCTCGCTAGTACGCGGGGTATGCGGTTATCATATGCAGCGTAAGCTGACCCCCTAGGGGGAATGTTTTTACTCCACAGGTACCCGCGAGGCGTGACGGTAAAGTAAGGTCAAGATGTGATTCTTTTTGGAGTAGTAGTAGGATTAGATGGTGTACTGAGTTGTACACGGCTAAGGCCCTTTTGAGTAGCCGGTGTACCATGTGGTACACCCTTTTGGATATTGAGTTCTTGATTGGATAGTAGGAGAGGATGTATAAACTCTTCATTTTTGGAAGTAGTATTGGAATGTAATTCATATATTCGGTAGACTCGGTATCAATGTAAACTAAGTATTTGGTATTGTAAAGTAATAGTATGTATGTATTTCATTCTAATCATCAGACCGAAACGGTAGTAGTAGCCTTGTTAACCTTGAGGGTTAACGGCGTTGTATCACCCGCCGGGAGTAAGTAGTATTCCGCTGCGAGAAGGGTAAGTATGGGATTGATTAGAGGATAATGGACGGTTTAGCGGTTGGGGTGTTACAAAAAGTGCCAATGCTCCTGGCTGGAACCCAATGTGGACTTATTGCCATCGCCCCCTAAGCCGATGTGCAGGGATAACTCCTGGTAAAAACCATGGGGACTTATTGCCTTTGTCCACCATTCGTTGATCCCAAAAATAAGTTGACATCACAAAAGGAGGATTTATTACCATCACCTCGCCAACTTTCTGTCGCCAGTCTTGTGACCGCCTGGATAATGCAACTAGGTCTTATGACAAGCCTATATGAATGAGATAAATGCAATGTGTTTGATGAGAGTGGGTAAGCTTAAAAGGGTAATGCTAGGTCTTACTACGAGCCTAAGGGAATGCAACTAGGTCTACGACGAGCCTAAAGGATAGTTCTAGGTCTTATGACGAGCCTAAGGATGGATCTAGGTCTTATGACGCGGCTAAGGAAGGATCTAGGTCTTATGACAAGCCTAAGGATGGATCTAGGTCTTATGACGAGCCTAAAGGTTTGATCTAGGTCTTATGACGAGCCTAAAGGTGGGATCTAGGTGTTATGACGAGCCTAATGATTGGAACTAGGTCTTATGACGAGCCTAAAGATTGGAACTAGGTCATATGACGAGCCTAAAGGAATGCAACTAGGTCTTACGACGAGCCTAAAGGATGGTTCTAGGTCTTATGACGAGCCTGTGGATGTTTGAATGTGGAGGCAGAAATTTGATGTGGAGGTAGGGCTTAGGACGGGCCTGAGGAAATTTGATGTGGAGGTAGGGCTTAAGACGGGCCTGTGTGATATGAGGAGAGTTTGATCCTTTGGGTTTTGATTTTTAGGCCTCAATTGGTGTCGTTGTTGCAATTGTTGGGACCAACAATTGCCCCCAGTATTTTTCCTTAAGGCAATCTGAGTTTATATGATTTTATGGCAATCGATCGGAACGATCGATTACCCCCGGTATTTTCTTTGATTAATTGCGCAAAACAAGTCTCACCCTCACAAGGTCAGGGTTTATCTTGATGTGGTGCTTTCTATCCTACACTCAAAGTGTTTTGATGCTTGCGCTCGTACTCTCCTTTTGGGTCAAGACATCTCAACCATTGGTGACATTTGTTAGATTACGCGTTCAACCTGTTACTTTCACGTGAGTGATACACACCATGATTGCCCCCAGTATTGACCTGGGGTTTATAACACCACTTAAACAGATGTGGATTTGGAATGCTTTGTGGATATTATGGGATAGTCTATTGTGAGGACGGACATGTTCACCCTTTTAGAAACAAAGACAAGTCGTTCTATTCCAATCGGGAATAAGATGTTACCTGTGATCCCTTAAAACAATTTTTTTTGTTTTTGTTTTTGTGATGAATGCACAAAAATTACGAAAATAGAACTAATGCTCTAATTCACGAATGGAAAGATAACATCAAAGTTGCAATCTAAAATGTAAAGAAGCTAACTACTAAATCGAGAAAACTTATGAAAATGTGATGTTGAACAGTCGCTGATGCCAACGTGTTAAAGACTTGAGCTGTTGACCGTCGGGGTGCCATTGACCATGATTGTCTTCCTTCCAAACTTAGAGTAGGCCCTGTAAAATGTCCGAACTAGGAATGCCTATGGGTTATGTAGGAAGTAATTGGGCCTGAGTCTTCGCCAAACTGAGAGTGAACTGCATAGACTAGAGTGATTCCTAGACTAGAACGGACATGTAGGCCTGAATCCAGGAATTGAGCAAACAAGCTCAAAGAAATCACATGGACCGGTGAATGGGCCACTAGGCCGAGGATAAGCCTTGAAGTCTAGATTCGTTTGATGCTCTTGTTGGGCCTTGAAGCCGGAAACTGAATGAATGAGTTATGCAAACTATCTTGGATTCAAATGTTTTATGGACCGAAATTTCTGGATTGAGAACGAAGCTCATGGGCCAAACTGTGAATTGGTCTATGGGCTCAAATGGAATGAGTTATGAGTGCGGTACTGGGCCATAATGATTGCTCTATATGTGAACTGGAATTTGGGCCGAGTGATTTGGTTGGGCCTAAAAGATGACCCTAGATCTAGGGTTTTGGGTTAGGGTCATGATAAGAAGTCTACCTAGACTAGAATGAGCCCTTGGACCGTAATGTGTTTGGGCCTGAAGTAAAGCACATGAGCTGGAATGGTCCCTAAATCACAATGGGCCTAACTTTCTTCGGGCTAGAGAAGATGGTTGCTAGGCCGAAAAAGATTTTATTTTCAGGACTTGTGAGTTATTTCAAGTCAGGTGGATTTCTTTTTTAGGGGCCTAGAACTAATTAGATAATCAAATTGGGCCAGAAGAGAAATCACTTAAGTCTAAGCTTTTGGGCCGAAGCCCGAACGACTCACATGTTAAACCAAACAGGGCCTCGGGGCCACAAACATAGAGCTGCCATTCGTGTTGGGCTAGGTCGATGTAGGAGAAGTTCCTATCAATCTTTAGGCTGGGTAGGGGCCGATCATACAAGTAAACAAGGCCCACACAAATTCAACATGTCCTCACTAGATGTTTAAATCAAACTGGGTATGGATCGATCCGGAGAGGTGCTTGGGGCGCGGGCCCAGGTCACCACAAAGGAATAGGGCTTTCACGCTATTCGTTTAGGCTTCCCACTCTTTTCACATCACCTAAAGGTGTGCGTCTACGGTCGGGTCTTTGACTGACCAAACAAAAGGGCTAGGTAAGGGCACTGCCAGGAAAACGCTTGGGGCTAAGGCCCAGGTTATTAAGGGGTGTGGTTAGATGACACCCTCCTCTTTTCCCCCGCTTATTCACATCACCTAAAAGGTGTGAGTCCCTGACAGCGGACCCTCAACGGGTCCCGGGGTGAAATCGGTTTATGTGGACCCTCGCTCTCATATGATGCAAAAGTACAGAAATGTAAATTGCGCCAAAAGTAAACAAACAATGTAATAAAGCCATAAATAAATATTTGCAAGTTAAGCCCTCTTCTTAAAATTAAACAAGTTAAAAAAATTAAGAGTTTGTCCCCAGCAGAGTCGTCAGTCTGTGAGCCTCGATTTAAACACCCTATCCTATGTTGATTAAATTGATTAGGATCTAACCGGGTTTAGGTCCACTTAAAACCTAAGATTAATAACTATGTCATAAACAAATAATTATTAAAAACCTAAGCAAGCTCACTGGAACCTATTATGAGTCGCCACCAAATTTTTACCTAGATCAAATTAGGAAAGGAGAGTTCGGGTTCGGGGGCTTGATATTCGACTTAATTAGGGTTCAATTACTTTCATTACCCTTAGAAGTCGTTCTTCCTCTACCTAGTTTATTACGGCTTATTACGAGTCGTTTTAACCTAAGTGCGCAAGCTTCTGTTTTTTTGCGTTTTTAAGCATTTTTTGACAGAAAATTAAAGATTCCTAAACTAGGGTTTCAGAGGTAGAATTAGGTCAAATTTTGTTTCCGTCCGTGGCTACGGACCTAATGTCCGAACCCACGGACCCTAGTTAACCTATGTGAACATAAAAGTCGAATTTAAACAGAAACGAGATTTTGAAAAGTCCGGGGCCACGACAGGACGTTCGTGGGCCCGAACATGTTTTATAAAACCCTAACTTTTGAAAATAAAAATAACCGCCACCGTCCGGGGGCGTCCGGGCTTACGGACTGGGCGTCCGGGACCCCGGACATAGCGTCCGTGGGTGCGGACCGCCCTCGGACGGCGGCGTTTAGGTGGTTCCCGGGTGGTGTTTTGGCTCAAAATTTATGGGTAGGTAGCCTGAAAGATTCTAAACACTTTAGTGATCAAAAGTTCTCAATTTGAATTCGAATTAAGCACGAAAGTTGGTAAACAAGTTATTGGACAGAAGCTTAAACAAACAGCAATACAGAAGCGTAAAAAGGTTAGTTTGAACCCAGAATTTGACAGAGAGTTAATAAGGTCGTGGGGAATTAGAAAAGCAGAATTGCAACCTGTTTACCTTCGAATTCAAGAGGATTCTTCACGTCGGGATTCTTCGGAGGCTCCGATGGTGCCGGTTCCGGATTGTGTTCGACCCAAGCTTCTGGTTGCTGATAGCTGAAGGTGTTCTTCACGTTTTGGAGGTGGTTTGGTTGATGTTTGATGATTGATGATGTTGTGGGAGTTGAAAAAATATTTTTAGTGTTTGATTTTGGTGAGATTTCGGTGTTGATTGTGGCTCTGGAGTTCAAAAACGGGGAGAGAGAGAGACGGCTGTCTTCTTTGAGAGTCTAGGGTTCTTGAGGTTATGAGATTCTGATTTTATCCAAAAACCTATCCTCTTATATAGACTTCCTTAAAGATAAAGAAAATCTAGTAAAAGTAAGATTTTTTGGCATTTAATTAAATGACTTCCCAAAGGAATTTTGCTGTGAAATTTTAACCACATGTCAAGGATGGAGAATTATGAATTTTTCTGAGGTGGAACCGAATTTTTTAAATGTAATATTTTTAAATTGAATTTCTTGTCAGATCCAGTCAGAAATTGCTAGAAAATTATTGAAAATTCGAAAAATCAAAAGTCCAACGCCATTATGCTTAAAATGCAATCCTCTATCATGGTTAAAATATCAAGGCATTTCAAGCTGAGTTGGGCATCCTTGGAGGAGAGAGAAAGCTTATAGGAGGCCTCAGGAGCCTTAACAATACGAAAACGCCCCTGACAATGACGAAGCTGCTCCCCGTGCCATGGAACACGCCAATCAGGCCGGAATCTCTTACTACTTGATTGAAATGTTGCTCACAACACCAAAACCTCGTAGACCATAACCAGGGGGGTCAAAATTTGGGGTATAACAATAAACATTAAAATTAAAGAAATGAGAAAATTCCGGAAAACGGGCCCGGTTAGTGAATAGTGCTAAACCGGGTAAATTAACGAGCATTTTCTGTGTAAAAAATGAAAAACGCTCCAGCTGGTACATATATAGTGGGCCGGTTTTTAATTAATAAAACAGCCCCCACTCACACACATGAAGCTATAAAGTAAGAACTAAAAGAAAGAAAGAAAAAATAGAAAAGCAACCCCCCCTCTTCTCTCTCCTTCATTTCTCTCTTTCCTTTTCCTTTCTCTTTCCTCCCTTCTTCCTCTCAGCTAATTTCTCCCTACTCTCTACTGGTTTTCACGGTTTTGAAAACCCCCATGGTGTGAGCCTTGATTTTTAAACCCTACCCTATGTTGATTAAGTTGATTAGGATCTAACCGGGTTTTAGGTCCACTCATAACCTAAGGTTAATTACTATGTCATATAACAATAATTATTAAAACCTAAGCTAGCTCACTGGAACCTATTATGAGTCGCCACCTAATTTTAACCTAGAGTAAATTAGGAAAGATAGAGTTCGGGTTTGGGGGCTTTTTATTTGACTTATTTAAGGTTCAATTACTTTCATTACCTCTAGAAGTCATTTTTCCTCTACTTAGTTTATTTATGGTTTATTACGAATTCGTTATAACCTAAGTGTGCGGGCTTCTGTTTTTTTATGTTTTTAAGCATTTTTTGACTGAAAATAAAAGTAGAAACCTGAAAATACCTAAACTAGGGTTTTAGAGGTAGAATTAGGTAAAATATTGTTTATGCCCATAGCCACGGACCCCAGGTCCGAGACCACGGACCCCAGTTAACCTAATTATACAGAAAAGTCGAAATTAAGAAAAAATGAAATTTTGAAAAGTCTAGGGCCACGGACAAGCTGTCCGTGGGCCGGACATTATTTTAAAAAACCTAAAATTTGAAGTTTTAAAATCCTGCCACTGTCCGTGGGTGTCCGTGGCCACGGACAACCCGTCCGTGGTCCCGGACCATAGGTCCAACGTCCCGGACCACACACCGATAGGGGTTTTCAGGCGGTTCCGACGGTGTTTTCGACTCAATTTTAAGGGTATGTAGCCTGAAAGATTATAAACACGTTAGTAATTGAAAGAACTCAATTTGAAATCAAAATTAACACGAAACTTAGCAAACAAGTAACAAGGTAGAAGCAAAAGCAATTAGCAATACATAAGCGTAAAAAGGTAAGTTTGAGCTCAAAATTTGACTGAAGGCTGATAAAGTTGTAAGAAGTTAGGAAAGCGGAATTTCTACCTGTTTTACCTCCGGATTTACAATAATTTTTTCACATCGGGATTTGTCAAGTGCCCCGTTGATGGCAGACCCGAAGATTTGAACCAACAAGCTTCTGGTTGTTGGTTGTTCTTGCTGTTCTTCACCTTTATGTGGGGTTTTGATGATTATTGGTGCTTTGGGGATTGGAAAACGTGTTTAGATGGTGATTTCGGGGGATTTTCAGTATGATTCGGGTGGCCGGGTGTTGAAAAACATGAGAGAGAGACAAGAGAGGCGGCTATGCTCTCTGACTTCCTAGGGTTCTTCAGCTTATGAGATTCTCATTTTATTAAAAGACCTATCCCTTTATATAGACCTTCTTAAAGATAAAGAAACTAGTTAAAGTAAGATTTTATGGCATTTTAATTAAACGACTTCCCAAAGGAATTTTGCTGTGAAATTTTAACCACGTGTCAAGGATGGCAATTAAGATTTTTCGAAAGTGGAATAGAAGTTTTTAATGTAGAAATATTTTTAAATTCAATTTCTCGTCAGGTTCAATCAGAAATTTCTAAAAAATTATTGGAAATTCGAAAAATCAAAATTCCAACTCCATTATGCTTATAATGTCATCCTCTATCATGGGTTAAAATTTCAAAGCATTTCAAGCTAATTTGGGCATCTTTTGGAGGAGAGAGAAAGCCTATAGGAGGTCACAGGAGCCTTAAAAATCATGAAAACGCCCCTGACAGTGACGAAACTACTCTCCCCATGCCCCTGAATGCGCCGATCGAGCCGGAATCTCTCATTACTTGATTGGAATGCCTCTCACACAACACCAAAACCTCATAGAACCTAACCAGGGGGGTCAAAATTTTGGGTATAACAGATTGCCCCCGTCAACTAGACTTTGTAATAGATGTGAAAGTCTGGTTGACGCTTGAGTGATGCCTCAAAATTTTGGATTCCCCAAAATCCTCCATGTTGTCCGAAACCGCGTTGACTACGTCCAGCTATTCGGAGGCGCTGACTACCTAAGCAATAAAACGTTGTCGAGCTATTCTATGGCGCTGGCTACCTATAAGCGAAAAATATGTCAAGCTATTCTAAGGCGTTGATAACCTAAAGTGTGAAAATGAGTGGTGTGCAAATGCAAAGATGTTGAAATGCTGATGATGCTAATTATGTGATGATGCTGATGATGTTGATGATGCTTGGATGCTTCTGGGGACCTAATATGGACTTCTTTCAATCGCCCCCAAGCCGGTGTGCAGGGATAACTTCTGGTAAAAACCCTGGGGACTTATTTCCTGTGCCTACCATTCGTTGATCCCAAAGTAAGCTGACATAACGCAGGAGGATTTATTGCCATCACCTCGCCAACTTTTCTATCGCCAAGTCTTGTGACGCGCCTGGATAATACAACTAGGTCTTATGACGAGCCTATATGAATGAGATGAATGCAATGTGTTTGATGAGAGTGGGTAAGCTAAAGGGTCTTATTACAAGCCTAAAGGAATGCAACTAGGTCTTGTGACGAGCCTAAAGGTTGTATCTAGGTCTTATGACGAGCCTAAAGGTTGGGTCTAGGTCTTATGACGAGCCTAAGGATGGATCTAGGTCCTATGACGAGCCTAAGGATGGATCTAGGTCTTATGACGACCCTAAGGATGGATCTAGGTCTTATGACGAGCCTAAAGATGGTTCTAGGTCTTATGACGAGCCTAAGAATGGTCCTAGGTCTTATGACGAGCCTAAGGATGGGTCTAGGTCTTATGATGAGCCTAAGGATGGTTCTAGGTCTTATGACGAGCCTAACGATGGTTCTTGGTCTAATGACAAGCCTATGGATGGATCTAGGTCTTATGACGAGCCTAAGGATGGTTCTAAGTGAAATGTGTTGGGTGTCTGATGAATGTAGAAGGATTAAGGCTTATGTCAAACTTGGAGTTGACAGGGCTCAAGACGGGCCTATGGATGTTTGAATGTGAATGAAGGCTTAGGACGGGCCTGTGGATGTTTGAATGTGAAGGATGGGCTTAGGACGGGCCTGTGGATGTTTGAATGTGAAGGTAGGGCTTAGGACGGGCCTGTGGATGTTTGAATGTGAAAGAAGGGCTTAGGACGGGCCTGTGGATGTTTGAATGTGAAGGAAGGCTTAGGACGGGCCTGAGGAAGTTTGATGTGGAGGTAGGGCTTAGGACGGGCCTGAGGATTTTTGAATGTGGAGGTAGGGCTTAGGACGTGCCTGAGTCATATGAGAGGGCTTTAAAACCTTTGGGTTTCGGGTTTTTGGGCCTCCATCAGTGTCGTTGTTACAATTGTTGGGACCAACAATTGCCCCTAGTATTTTTCCTTGAGGCGATATGAGTTTTTAGGATTGTTCCGTTTGATTGCCCCAGTATTTTCTTTGATTAATTGCGCAAAAAAAAGTCTCACTTTCACAAGGTCAGGGTTTATTTTGATGTGGTGCTTTCTATCCTACACTCAAAGTGTTTGATGCTTGCAGTCGTGCTCTCATTTTGGTCAAAACATCTCAACCATTGAATTTGACATTTGTTAGATTTACGCGTTCAACCGGCTACTTTCATGTGATTGGATACACAACTATTAAGTCGGAAGTCTTTTAGGCTTGTAACTTGGCTATGGGGTGTGATGAGTGACAACAGGACAATGGAGAAATGTTTAGGATATGTGGAGCCATAAGGGTGACCAAAGCTGCAACTTGCACCTTCTTTCGGACTTGCCTTCTCTGTCTTGAAGTCGTTTGGCTACTTCGTGATGACTTTACTTGGATCTTGGGACTTTTGAGTTGTTCCTTACACCTCTCACTTTTTTCCGATTTTGGTTTCTTTGAGGCTTTTCAGGTTTGCCTTTCTTTAAATCTCTTTTCCTTTGGGGTTCTTGTGTTTCCTGGTTTTGAACTTTGAGAACTGTTTTTGATGTTAGCTCATTTGGATCCTGTGTCACTTTGGGACCATTTGCGGATCGTTTCGTCATGCTGGTAGCAGTTTTGCTTCTTGGACTTGTGAAGCTGCTGTTCGGAAGTCGGGCTCCTTGCTTCCTTTGGTCACCGGTCGGTTGTTCATCATTGGCTGGCTTGTTTGTGGAGTTTGTAATATGTAAAAGAGGACGTATACGAAAAGCTCAGCGGGGTGCCTAGGGTTTAATGTCTGGGTTCACAAGATTTTGGCTGTGTGGTGCTGTACCTAGGTGCTTCGTCATCCCTAATAGGTGTGTATCCGTTCTTTGTTACTTTTCGTAGGTTTAAGCGTAAATTTACAAATTACCTCCTTGGTCGGAGTCATGCAGCAGTTTACCTTACCTTTGAATGTGACCTCTCTGTAGTCTTGTAAAAATGGCACGCTCTTTCACTCTTGGTTTACCGCTCAAGGCACTTTTGCGAAGCGTACACTCAGAGACTTGTTTTCACGTTTAAACAAAAGAGATAAACATTATCATTCCTTAACCCAGATTGCCCCCAGTATTACTGTGGGGTTTATTTAACAAACCTTAGAATGCCCAAATTTATTATGGAGGGTGATTGCATGTGTGATGGTAAATGATGGTGGTGAGTGGTGATGGGGTGATTGCAGAATTATTTATCTTTTTGTTCTTTGGTGGCAGCAGTTTTGTTTTTATGTGTCTGGTGAAATGGTAAAAATGATGGAATGCTGTGACATGTGTGGTGGCTGTAATGGAGGTGGTGAATGTTTGGATGGAAAGGTGGTTTTGTACAAGACACATGAGAGCAAAAGCTCTGTTTTCAACACCTAAGATACCCCACGAAGGAATTTCGCGCTAGGTGTCCGGACGACGGTTTAGTTCACTCAGCCTAAAGAAGAATGCACAGCTGCAAGGAACGAGAATCTCTTTTTTATTAATGCTTCCTAGAATGTTACAAGATGAAACAAAGATTGACATGAGGACTAACCTAGCAATGAAAATATGCTTATGCAAAGAACTTCTTGAGCTTATCCAAATTGACTAATCCCGGGAGCTCCTCTCTAGTGCTGGCTAGAACTAAACTTGCAGCACCATATGAGAACATTTGTTTCACCCAATATGTCCCCGACCACTTGGGTCTGAATTTCCCCCTCGGATCTGGTAGGTCACCCCTGAGCTGCTTCAACACAAGGTCACCTTCTTGAATTCCCCGTTGTTTTGACTCGTTTATTGAAAACTCGGGCCATTTGCTTCTGGTAGACCTGGACACATTCAAGAGCTCGTAACCTTTTCTGGTCCAAGAAAGCCAACTGTCTAGCCTCTTCTCCTCCTCCACTCAGACTCGGGTATTTGCAGCTCGCTCATGACTCGTAGGGCTTTTATCTTCATTTTAATTGGCAGCACTGCCTCAGTCCCGTAAACCTGTGAGTAGAGAGTAGCCCTAGTGGCCGTTTTTTACCGACGTCCTGTAACCCCAAAGAGCCATCGGTAGCTTGAACGACCAATCCCACTAGGTATTGACCATTTTAGCTAGAATCCTATTGATGGTTATATTTCCCGCCTCAACGGCTCTGTTTGCCTGTGGGCGGTAGGTGAAGAATGATGATGTCGGATCCCATATTTCTTCACGAGTTGCTCAGTTTCGGCCTTGAACTGAACACCATTGTCTGTAAAATTTTGAAAGGCACACCCATATCTGCAGATAATCTCACTTTCAATAAACCGTGCTGTCTGCTTGGCCCCCAATTGGGCAAAAGATTTTGCCTCCACCCATTAGCTGAAGTAGTCGATCGCCACCACGATGTAACGATGGCCATTCGATGCCTTGGGATGTATTTCTCTCCAATCATATCAATTCCCCATGAAGCAAAAGGCCAAGGTGATGCCATATGGTGTAAGGGTAAAGCTGGGAGGTGTTTCAGATCTGCATGGATTTGACATTTCTGGCATCTTTTGACGTACTGTTGGCAGTCATTTTCCATTGTTGTCCAATAATATCCGTGTCTCAAAATCTTGCGTGCCAAGGTGTGCCCACTCATATGAGTCTCGCATACTCCAGCATGGACTTCATCCATTGCCACTTTTGCCTCGATTTGTGAGAGGCATATGTGAAGGGCCCCGGATGGCATCCTTTTGAACAGCCGCCCTGCCACTACCGTGTAACCGAGAGCCAGTTTTTGAATCGCTAAACGATCTTGCTTGCTGGCGCCCTCTGGGTATATTCCCTTTTCCACGAATTTCTTGATGTCCTGAAACCATGGTTCTTCGTCCACTACTATCGCATTTATCCAAAAAGAGGATTCGTGCCGAAGGGTCACTTGGAAAAGGATACGCTGCACGTCTTTTGGCATCTCAAGAGAAGAGGGAAGGGATGTCAGGGAGTCTGCAAAGGTATTATGTTACCTGGGAACATGGGTGAAGCTGATGTTTCTAAAGGCCTTTTCGAGTTACACCAGATGGCGGTGATACGGTACTAACTTTTCATCTCTAACCTCCCACTTGTAGTTGATGTGACATACAACCAAGAAAGAATCTCCAATGACTTCAATATCCATTACCCCTAAGCCTAGCGCCGTCTCGAGGCCCAGAATGCAGGCTTCATACTCAGCCATGTTTGTTGGTTACACTATAGCCTAACTTGATAGAGGTAGGTAATTGCAAGCCCTCCGGCGAGATAAGCAGAATACCCACTCCATAACCATTCTTATTGGAAGTCCCATCGAAATATAATTTCCATGCCCCTTTTTCTATGGTCATCACATGTTCATCAGGAAAATCATCGTTGCAACACGACTCTTCGGCAATTGGATTATCAACCAAGTGCTCCGTTATTACCGACCCTTTAATAGCGTTTTGCACACAAAATTTAATGTCGAATTCTGACAGCAGAAGGGACCACCGTGACAACCGACAGGTTAGAACTGGCTTTTCTATCATATACTTGATTGGATCCATTCGATAGATCAAATGAATCTCGCTTCCTAGTAAGTAATGTCGGAGTTTCTTTACTGCCCACACGAGTGCTGCACAGGTTTTATCGATGGAGGAGTATCGAGTTTCTGCATCCATCCATTTCTTGCTAAGATAGTAAATGGCATATTCACGAGGTGGGTCACCCTGGTTCTAAGCCAACATAAGCCCCATGGAGAATTCATGGGCTGCCAAGTAGAGGATCAGAGGCTTCCCTTCAATCGGTGGCACCAAAACAGGTGGCTCCTGCAAATATTTCTTAACCCTTTCGAATGCCTGTTGGCTTTGTTCGTTCCATTCTTTCGGAGCACCTTTCTTCAAGAGTTTAAAGATAGGCTCACAGATTTCGGTCAGATTGTGGATGAAGTGGCTGACGTATTGCACCCGTCCCAGAAAACTTCTGACCTCCTTTTCGATTTTTGGTGGCTATATGTCCCTGATTATGGTAACTTTGTCTGGATCGACCTCAATGCCCTTTGGCGTTATCATGAAACCAAGTAGCTTCCCACCAGTTACCCCAAAACTACACTTTTCTGGGTTTAGGCGCATCTTGTATTGTCGGATTCGCTCAAAAACTTTCTAAGATTAACTAAATGATCGGTTCTCTGTTTATCTTTCACAATCATGTCGTCCACGTAGACCTCAACTTTCTTATGCATCATATCATGAAGGATTGTGGTTGCAGCTCCCTGGTAAGTGGCACCCACATTCTTTAGACCAAGAGGCATTACATTCCAACAATAAGTTCCCACTGCAAGGTGAAAGATGTTTTGTCCTGATCTTCCTTTGCCATTTTTACCTGATTGTACCCAGAGAATCCATCCATGAATGAGAAAAGCTCATGCCTCGAAGCCCCGTCGACCATGACATCGATGTGTGGTAATGGAAAACTGTCTTTTGGGCTGGCCTTATTGAGGTCTCTATAATTAATGCAGACTCTGATTTTCCCATTTTTCTACATTACCACAAAAATATTGGCATGCCAGAGAGGATGCTTAACAACTTTAATGAAGCCAACCCGGAGCAGTTTCTCTATCTCCTCTTTCACCTTAACCTGTAGTTCCTGGCTTTAAACGCCGCAACATTTGAATTTTAGGTGCTACATCAGGATATGTCGGGATGTGATGTTCTGCTATTTCTGAGTCTATTCCTGGCATATCGACATAACTCCAAGCAAAGACATCTTAAAATTCTCTAAGCAAACCTATCAGCTCTTCTTTTTCATCCCTGCTCAATGATTCCCCCATTTTAACCATCCTGGGGCTATCGGATGTCCCCAGGTTAACCTCGGTGGTGTCTTCTATTGGCTGTGCCTTAGGAACCTTTGTTTCCAGCTCACTGAGGATTCCCTCATCATCAAGCTCTATGGGAGTTTCTGGAGATTCACTGCTGGCATGGTTGAACTCTTCAAGAGGGTTGGCCACTGGAGGGGCTTCTAGCGAACTAACCTTGGCTTCCAAACCTTCTATCACAGAAGCATGCTTTGCCTCACGCTTCGTGAGGTCACTTCTGAGATTAGCCAGATTAGACATGCTAAAGTCCCCGGGTTTTCCCCTGATTACCTGTTTTGATTTTCCCATGGTTAGCAAAGGTTGCGCAAGGTTCCAGGGTCAGTATCCATCAAGATTTTAGGTTTAACGATGACCTCCCGTACGAGCAAACAAGGATCATACAAGTTCAACATGTCCTCACTTGACGTTCTAATCAACTTGGTATGGATCGATCCGGAAAGTCCTTGGGGCGCGGGCCCAGGTCACCACGAAGGAATAGGGCTTGCATGCTATTCTGTTTGGGCTTCCCTACTTTTTTCGCATCACTTGAAGGTGTGCGTCTACGGTCGGGTCTTTGATTGACCAAACAATGGGATAGATAAGGGTACTACTGCCAGGAAAATGCTTGGGGCTAAAGCCCAGGTATTAAGGGGGTGTGGTTAGACGACACCCTCCTATTTTCCCCCACTTATTCACATCACCTAAAAGGTGTGAGTCCCTGACAGGGACCCTCAAACGGGTCCTGGGGTAAAATTGGTTTGCGTGGACCCTTGCTCTCATATGATGCAAAGATGCAAAAATTAAAATTGAACACAAAAGTAAACAAACAATGTAATAAAGCCATAAATGAACATTTTCGAGTTAAGCCCTTTTCTTAAAATTAAACAAGTTAAAATTAAGAAGTAATCCCCAGCAGAGTCGCCAGTCTGTGAGCCTCGATTTTTAAACCCTACCCTATGTTGATTAAGTTGATTAGGATCTAACCGGGTTTTAGGTCCACTCATAACCTAAGGTTAATAACTATGTCGTATAACAATAATTATTAAAACCTAAGCTAGCTCACTGTAACCTATTATGAGTCGCCACCTAAATTTAACCTAGAGTAAATTAGGATAGGTAGAGTTCGGGTTCGGGGGCTTGGTATTCGACTTATTTAGGGTTCAATTACTTTCATTACCCATAGAAGTTGTTTTTCCTCTACTTAGTTTATTTACGGCTTATTACGAAGTCGTTTTAACCTAAGTGCGCGGGCTTTTGTTTTTTTATGTTTTTAAGCATTTTTGAACTGAAAATAAAAGTGGAAACTGAAAATACGTAAACTAGGGTTTCGGAGGCAGAATTAGGTCAAATTTTGTTTATGTCCGTAGCCACGGACCCTAGGTCTGAGACCACGGACCCCAGTTACCTAATTATACAGAAAAGTTGAAATTAAGAAAAAACAAAAATTTTGAAAAGTCTGGGGCCACAAACAAGCTGTCGGTGGACCCGTCCGTGGCCACGGACACCCGTCCGTGGTCCTGGACCATAGGTCCGAGGTCCGGACCACCCACAAACAGGGGTTTTCAGGCGGTTCTGACGGTGTTTTCGACTCAAATTTTATGAGTATGTAGCCTGAAAGATTATAAACACATTAGAAATTGAAAAAACTCAATTTGAAATCAAAATTAACACGAAACTTAGCAAACAAGTAACAAGGCAAAAGCAAAAGCAATTAGCAATACAGAAGCGTAAAAAGGTTAGTTTGAGCCCAAAATTTGACAGAAGACTGATAAATTTGTAAGGAGTTAGGAAAGTGGAATTTCTACCTGTTTTACCTCCGGATTTACAATGATTCTTCACACCCGGATTTGTCAAGTGCCCCGTTGATGGCAGACCCGAAAGATTTTCGAACCAAGCTTCTGGTTGTTGGTTGTTCTTGCTGTTCTTTACGTTTTGGTGGTTTCATGTGGGTTTTGATGGTTATTGGTGCTTTGGGGGATTGGAAAACGAGTTTAGATGGTGATTTCGGGGGATTTTCAGTATGATTCTGGTGGCTGGGTGTTGAAAAACGTGAGAGAGAGACAGAGAGGAGGCTATGCTTTCCGACTTCCTAGGTTTCTTTAACTTATGAGATTCTCATTTTATCAAAAGACCTATCACTTTATATAGACCTTCTTAAAGATAAAGAAAATCTAGTAAAAGTAAGATTTTTTGGCATTTTAATTAAATGACTTCCCAAAGGAATTTTGCTGTGAAATTTTAACCACGTGTCAAGGAAGGCAATTATGATTTTTCTAAAGTGGAATCGAATTTTTAAATATTGGAATATTTTTAAATTCAATTTCTCGTCAGATTCAATCAAAAATTTCTAGAAAATTATTGGAAATTCGAAAAATCAAAATTCGAACGTCATTGTGCTTAAAATGTCATCCTCTGTCATGGGTTAAAATTGCAAAGCATTTCAAGCTGATTTGGGCATCTTGTGGAGGAGAGAGAAAGCCTATATGAGGTCACGGGATCCTTAAAAATCACGAAAACACCCCTGATAGTGACGAAACTACTCCCCATGCCCCGGAATGCGCCGATCGAGCCGGAATCTCTTATTACGTGATTGGAATGCCTCTCACAACACCCAAACCTCATAGAACCTAACCAGGGGGTCAAAATTTTGGGTATAACACATGGCTACTTCATCTTCTCCTTCATGCTCTAGCCACATACAAGCTCCAAATGCAAAATAAAATACACATTCCTCTTCTCCTCCTCAAGCTCTACACTTCCCTATTCTCAAAATTCCAAAATGGAGAAGTTCATCTCCATGGGTTTTTCCCATTTAAGGAGAAAATGGCATCAAAGTAAAGCTTGGAGTCTTCTTTCTCTTCTAAGGTAAAAATCTCCAAGAAAAACTCATTTTCTTCCTTCTCCTTTGGTGATCGATTTTCCCCCTTTTGATACCTTGTTTTCTCCTTGTTTTGTGATTCATTTAAACCCTTCAATGGTGGTGGGACTCTCCCTTTGATTCATGGGTGAAAACCCCTCTTGAACACTCCAAAGGTAAACCCTAACTTGTGGTGTTTAAGCTCTTTTTTTGAATTAGAATTTTTCTAAGGGTTAGAGGTATAATTATATTCATTTTGTGCCTCTTGAATGTTGGGAATGGAGTTTGGCAACTCCATTACCCATTTGACCGAATTGGAGAATGAAAAGAGGAGGCAGAGAATTGAAAAGAGACTAGGAAAAATTAAGGTAAAAATCTACCTTAATGTTGTTTTAATTGTTTTAGGATTTGGGATGGGTTAAATTGATAATGAACCCAAACTATGAAAAATTATGTGTTTAGTTGATTTTGAGAGAGCTTGAGAATTGTTGGTTTGAATTGAGGGCCTTGGAGCAAAATGATTTGAGTTTGTGGTTATATTGTGGTTTATTAAGATTTTGGAGCTATATTGTAATTTGGTGAATTTTTGGATTGATATTGAATGCTGGTAGGACGCTTGTAAGGGTGTGGATAGATTAGGAATGAAAATTCGGTGAGAATGGTGAATTTGGACATGCTAGGTTTATGGGGTGGTTATGGCGAAATTTCGGTAGGAAACAAGTGATTAAAGATGACTTAGTGTATTGGAGAACCTAGGTGTTTGTAGTGTTGATTAGAGTTGATTGATAGCCTTGAAATGGAATTTGGAGAACTAGAGGGAAGGAGGTAAAAATCTGTAGCAAATAGGTATTGAAATGCATTGGAAAAACAAGAAAAAGAGCTAGTGTGCAAGACTTAAGAAATGAGAGTTGGACTTGGGTTTTAGAAGTGAATATGTATGAGAATGATTGGGAATGGTCATTAGGTGATTTGGTAAGGTTGGTAAGAGGTAGGAACTATCAAAAAGAAGTAGAAATGCACAAGTGTGCGAAATGCAAGAATGTGGAAGTTGAATTTGTTGAAATTGAGCAAGAATTGGGTAGTGGATTTAACCAATGATTTGGAGTGGTTTAAGGAGTGTTTTGAGGTGTTTATTATGTAGGAAACTTGTGGAAAGTTTATGGAAAGATTAGGGAAAGTTGAGTGTGGTTTAAGGGTGGATTTGGGGCTTAAAAAGTACCTTAATAGTAGTTTTTAGCAGGGTCCGGGACTTAGGATATGTACCAAGTCCCGGACCGCATCAAAAAACATGCCGAGAGTGAATGCAGTAATTGGTCTGGGATTTAAGTCCAGGACCAAGTCCCGGACCAGGTGTAAAATTGAGCCGGAAGTTGATTTCTGTATTGATCCGGGACCTTGGGCCCCAAAAATGCACATAATGTGTTTTAAAGTGCCTAGAAGATGGGGGATTGATTGGTATTGGTTTTAGGAGTTGTTTAGGAGTTGTTTGGTGACCTTTAAAGGCCCTAAGATGTGTAAACGAGTTTGAGAAGTGATTAACAAAGCTGAGAGTTTAAGAACATTAAGTTAAACCGAAATAACGGGATAACGGGGTAAGTACGGGAGTAGCAATTATGTGCCTACCGTAACGCCTTAATATTAATTGAACCATTTGACATGTAAATAGTGGTTTAAGAGTAAGACACGAGGAACGAGTGTGAACCGAGGAACGTGAGAACACCCGGTAAAGTAAACCCCGGTGAAAGGTATGATTTCCTTATGCTCTGTATCCTAACTTGGTTACCCGATTTGTGTGCTTGTTTGATTGTGAGATCACCTAACAAGATAAATGCATGAATCTGATTGTGTGCACTTATTAGTGCTTGTATTATATTGTTGTTGGTTGGTTGTATTCTTTTAACTAAAGTTTGTATAATTCATGAAATATGAATTATGGATGAATTGCTTGGATGTTGGTTGTGTATGGTAGTGCGACTCATAGTTGAGTCTTGATTGAGTAGAGACTCGTAGAAAGAGTCAAGTTGCGAACTAATAAAAAGGTGGAACATACTACAACTATGGAACCAACATACAGTAACATAAACCTATGACCTCACTAGAACGTGAGAGAGAGCATACGAGAGTAGTAAGCTCCCGATAACGACTAGAGAATCGAATTGATTTAATCCACATAATAATTAATAGTGGAAGTGTATGAGTAACCTCTATCTGAAGGATTGATAATTGTCCAAATTATGAACCTTGAGTAAAGTAAAGCATGATAAGGGATCACCAAACCCCTTATAAATATAGTCGAACCCCAAAGAGAGGAACCAACAAAAATGAACAATGTCACAAACATGAGAGTATTCGATAAGTAGGGTAAGGCCTTAAATATTAGAATACTAGACATTGAGAATTCCCTAAGCCATTAGATGTTATCGAGAGAGATACTTCTAGGATAATCCTTGAGATTGTGAATTGACTCCGAGAGTAGAGTTTTGGGAATTTGAGTAGTCCGGTAGAGAACTGGACATTGGTGAACTTGAGGAGCTACATGCATAGCCCCTTTTGTATTTGAAAGCCCGGTGGTGGGTTTTGCGTATGACCCTACCAGGAGGTCATGAGTAATGACTTAACATATACCTTTGAGAACTTGAATATTGAGTAATGAGAATTGAACATGTGAGTATTGAGTATTGAGTTGAGACTTGAGAGAATCGAGTTGTAATTAGTATTGAGTTGAGATTGAGAGTAAGAGGATTTGAGTAAGTGTAACCCAAGTGAGTGGGTGACAATGTAGAATGAATTGAGGAATAGTGTTAAGTGTCCAAATGAGCATGTTTTATGGGTGTATTTCATATATTATATTAGCACTTTTCTTGCTCATTTCTCCACTTTGGTTAATTTTCCTCTAGTTTATGTTTATTGTTTATCGCACAAATTTATTGGTTAAACATGAGTAAAACCAAGCTAGGAGCAAAGTAGACGAAGAGACGAACGCGTGGGCACAAACGGATCTTAAATCGGAGCTGAAACGACTATTTTAGAAGCAAACCAATTTTCGTCCGAACCACACTGGTCCGAACCAGTGGTTCGGACAAGTCAGACTTCCGTCCGTGTCTTGTCCGCATAAATAAGTCCGGACGTGGGATGTATTGTCCGTGTCTTGTCCGCAAAACTAAGGCCGGGCAGAGCTAATTGTGTCCGCGGAACAAGGGCCGGACAAGGGCCGGACGGACTTATGTCTGTGTCTGGTCCAGGTAAATAAAGCCGGACGTGGTAAACAAGGACATGAATGAGTCCGTGGAATTATGGACGGAAAGGGACGGACAAGGGCGGACGCAATAAGGACATAAATATGTCCGTGGAATAAGCACGGACACAAACGCGGACGTCTCTAAATGCAACCCAGATCCAGAACTTCGGTGCTATTTATCTTCTTCGTTTGCGGCGCTTACAGACATATCCATCTACCCGATGAGCAATATCAGGCGCCTGCCGACAATTCCTCGCGCGTTGTGCCGCCCCAATCCACTCCTTAATTCCCTTTCGCGGTGTTCCATCCCTGTCTTCTTCCTCCTCTTTCTTCTATATAAACCCACACTCCTTCTGCTCAAATGAATCAATTCCCTTCCATAATCCATCGCTCACACCACAATACATACCACATCCCCTACATCCTCTTATCCCCCACTTCTCCATTCATCTTTATGTTTTCTTCTCTACTTCCTTACATTATCTTCTTACGATCCTATTATTTCCTTTCTTTATTATTTTTATTATCTTGTTTAATTATTGATCTTATCTTAATATTCTCCTGTTTTATAACGTAATAACCTATTTTATATTAATATTTGTTATGTAGCATTTCCTTAGTTTATATATTTATATTATATTTGTAGTATTTTGATTCTTGTCCTTAATCGCATACTATTTAATAATTGTGTTAGCTTTCCAGTATAATTTTATCTAAGTGTATTTGATTCTTGTAATGCTCTTTAATTCTCGTACAATTAATGATATTTGTAGTCTGTCAAAATGCAGTGAGACAAGGTTCTAGACATAGGAAGTCAAAATGGTTTAGCGACTAGAAGCGTATTTGCGCCGTATAGGTTAACCAATCTCCAAGGAATTATTAATAATGCGATTGGTTGAATTAACTTGGGCATGTTTTGCAGCTTGTTATTTCTGCTAGTTAGGGTTTATTAGACAGGGAACGGTCAATGAACTAATTAAGATTCTTAAGTTTATTGCTAAAGTGGGAAAGTTATTTTGATATACTTGGATAAATTAGGTGAGCAGAACAACCCGGGATGTTTCTTTAAAACAAAAAGATTTACAATTTCTATTTCTTTTCTGTTTTGATTAATTGTTTTAATTATTGTCTTATGAGTTAGCCGTTAATCCTTTCCCTAAAAATGATAAAATCTGTTAATAGAAATCTCAGTCAATTTACTACACTATCAGTTATCCACAGTGAGGTCCCCAAGAGTACGACAACCCACAATTCCACTATTCCGCAAAACGATAGGTACACTGCCTAAGTGGTAGAAGTAACACACTTTTACTCCAACAGTTTTTGGCGCCGTTGTCGGGGACCTCCGGCACGGTTAATTGATGGTTATTATTTTATTGAGATTTGTGTTTAATTTTGTTTATATCTGTTTTATTTGATTTTGTTTTCGCTTTATTTAATTTTATTTCATTTTACTTACTTTTTATTTTAGCAATTTATTTTATCTCTGTTTTGTTTCATATTTGTTTTTCTATTTAGTTAATTTCTGTTTTTGTGTTTATTTTCTATTTTTAGTTCTATTCTACTTGGTATTTTTATCTTTGTAGGATAGTTACTGATTATGGAGAGCGGCTACGATGAGGTGAGAAGATTGTTGATCAATTTGGAATGGACTCACATGCAAGAGGAGATATCCTCATATCAAAGGTTGGTCAAGGATTATCAACCACCTCAACAATTAAATCGAGAGCCGTATTGGTGGGAAGTCGACCAGGCTAATGCACAGTACAAAGAAGCTCAGTTGGGATATGACTACTTCAATCAGAATGAAGAGCAATCTACACAAGGGCCAGACGAATTTCT